>OMLM01012329.1:0-14822 GCA_900302695.1 Helostoma temminkii
TTATTTATACATTTTTTAATGTAAGTTTAGTCAGTTAGCATGGTATAGTTTAAACTCACACAGGTATGAATGTCATTAGCTTTGCAGCTATGTCAAAAACTAAATCTACTCATAATCCTAAATCTGGGCGGCACGGTGGTGCAGTGGTTAGCACTGTCGCCTCACAGCAAGAAGGTCCTGGGTTCGATTCCCGGGGTTGGCCCAGGGTCTTTCTGTGTGGAGTTTGCATGTTCTCCCCGTGTTTGCGTGGGTTCTCTCCGGGCACTCCGGCTTCCTCCCACAGTCTAAAGACATGCTTAGGTTAACTGGGGACTCTAAATTGCCCGTAGGTGTGAGTGAGAGTGTGAATGGTTGTTCGTCTATATGTGGCCCTGCGATAGACTGGCGACCTGTCCAGGGTGTACCCCGCCTCTCGCCCGTAAGCTGGCTGGGATAGGCTCCAGCACACCCGTGACCCCTGCGGGGACTAAGCGGTATAGAAGATGAATGAATGAATGAATCCTAAATCTCCTAAATCACGGGATTTATAGCTTTAGGTCCCGTTTTGGTTTGCTTTCTCTCTAGGAGGGCCTCACCTGAGTTTGCTAAATGATTTGGATCAAGACCACCTCTTTTTGGGTGTCTTGGTGCACTTGTTGTGGTGCACACCGAGTGCGAGTACTGTGTTCACACCAGACTAAATGAAAGGCACCAAAAGGAAAAACAAAGTTGAGTTTAAATTAAATTAACTAAAGTCTGTAGGTGTGTATGTTACACAGTCTATGCTAAGTAAATATTTGTTTTAATGACTTTCTAGACTATGATGGGAACATTAAGTAATTTTGTAGCTTTTAGTGCCAGTGCACCTGCAGCTCAAATGAGGGTTTGGCTCGTTTTAGGCCTATTAGTTATGTTGTTTTGAAGAGTTATCATGGTAGAATATAGCATTTCGGTATTCAGGTTAATTAACTCAACATGACTAGTCTATGTAGCTGCATTTCAAACTGTGACTCACTATATTCACTTTTCTTCTCTTCTCATGTGGTGTTTACGATATATTTTGTCCATCCACGAGTGTAGCCAGAGATGAGTTCAGCGCTAGAGCAAAAACTATGGAGAACGGAATGAAACACATGAAGCGAAAACAGAATTACCTCACGTGTTTTTGAAACACAATAATGAAAAGCAATGCATGGAAAAAAAAACAACGAGAGACGTGGAAAAAGGGGCCGACAGCTGCACGGCAAGGGGGAGAGGGAGGGTAGAAGCGATAGTAGTGGTGTGCAAGGGGGCTTACGAGCCGAACAGCACATTAATGCTGAACGGCGGGCTTCGCTGACACGTTCTCTCGCACGGCATTTTCTACTCACTGACTGTCCCGTGCAGCTGTTGCTGTGTTTCTCTACCATCAAACCACCTCCCCCATCCCTTCTTTTTTGTGGTTGGCTGAATTGGCTCAAGTTCATTGTTTTAGCTGAAGGGTTTTAGACTATCTGAAGAGGAGAGCAGCTGTCCTCCACAGCCCAACACTCAGTTTTATCAGGTAATAGTATTCTCAAAGCCTTATTTTCCTAAAATGCATACAAAGTATTATCAACCGTTCAACTTTTAAAACTTAACAGAGAGACAAATGACTTGTGATGTAGAGATATATGCTGGATATAAAGACATAAAAGACCAAAGAAAGAGAAGATGAAGAGGGTGAAGTAGATGACAAGATGCAGAGAGGGAGACACAAAAAGCGACAAAGAGGAACAAAACAAAACAGGAAATATGACCCCCATTTTTACGATGACATCTCTCATCTGATTCATGCTGCGCTGCACATATATACCCTTGCATCTGTGGCATTATTTTCTGTCTATCATTTCTCCAAGTATTAACTGTACTATACTGTCCTCTCCGAGATGCAGTAATTGAACTAAGTTATTGAATGATTAGCTGTAGCTCAGCCAAACTTATGTAAGAGAAAATTATATAAATACCCAGAATGCAACACCAAACCTTTAATGCCTAAAGTGATAAAGAATATAACAATCACCTATATCCCAGAGTGACTGCCATGTCGTGTTTACTTTTCCTGGCCTGGCATTTGAACTGACGACCCTCTGGCCACCTCATTCGGTCTCTCATTCTAAAGCTAGGCAGCAGCAAGAATCTGTGAGTGGTGGTCGTATTTGCTTTGACAGGTCAATTCATTGTTAGCACAAGTAAAAGAGCCTGTCAACTTATCATGTATTTCAGTTTCCTCTTCATTCCCACCGGACAAAGTAAGAGCAAATATAGAGCAGAGGCCGCGAAGGAAAAAGAGCGTTGTTCTCCCTGATGGACTCCATTCTGGCTCAGTGTTTCCCTCAGCTTCAGTTGGGCCACTGTGGGAATAACACAGTGGCTGTGTTTAGAGGCCAAACTTCCCCCTGGCTTGCTTAATACAATAAGCTGTAATTTACACTGCTATTACCTCCAGAGAGATGCCTGTTGTATGGAATCGTCCCCGGAGGAAAGCCACCCATTATACTCACTGTTACAAAGCTAACGTTGATCATGAGGCTCAAACAGTGGGAGGAATGACGCTGGAAAACAAGGCATTTTGTAGTGTGAGGAGATGGCGAGCGCCAGACAACCAGCAAAATCACATTTAAACTTTACAATGCACAGTGTTTTAGGTATTTACTGGATACTCTGACATGTGGGAACTTGGAAAAGTTTAAGTGCATTGTGTTTTTCCATGTACAATAGATTGCACACACGCCTCCTTGTCAGTGTATAGCAGGCACCAGGTGGGTGCTGTAGCATATAAATGTGTAATTTGTTTTGCTGACACCAAAATGCATTGCTTTGTTTTTGGAGGGTACACGCAGCTCCATCCTGACCCAGCAGTTGTGTGGTTTAAATTTATTTGTACGTTATGTGGGAATGGTACGGTTTAAAGGACGCTGTGTAACTGGAGCAACCACATACCCCATTAGAGATCCTGTTCTGTTCTGTTTGCTCCCAGGCCTGTAATTGCAGCGTAACCACAAATGATAAATGCTGCTCCAGGTGTGTTCACTCTCTGTGTGTGTGTGTGTGTGTGTGTGTGAGAGAATGCGTGCGTGCAGGCGTGGACATCCATGTTTATGCTTGAATATGTGTGTACATAACTTTGTGTGTGCTGCATAGAAGATGTTCATGTAAGTCCTGAGTGAGAAAGCATGATGGCTAAATGGAGAGTGTGTGTGTGTGTGTGTGTGTGTGTGTGTGTGTGTGTGTGTGTGTGTGTGTGTGTGTGGCAGGTTAATGAGAAAAAATCTTATTTACATGTTTGGTGGTTATGTTTGACGAAGGATGGATGTTGTGATACCCACCAACATTTTTCATTTAATAGACATTATAGAAATGCACATTTGGGGTGTTAGTGTCCTGCAGGTGTCCACATAGATCCAGAAGATGAATATCATAAGGAGAACTTAATACTGTAGTTTAGTATCATAAGACATATAGAATTTTTATAAATATTGGTAAAGAGGGCTTGGAGGAGTGTGTTATGGAGTTTAATGTTTAAATGGAACTACAGTAATGGAACTTTGTGCAGAAGGAAGGAGAGACTAAAAATCAAAAAGAAGCTGCTCATATGTGATTTATGACCTCACTGGCAGCTGTTGACACGCAGCCCACGCCCTCTTCAATTAGGAGCCACTCAGCTGTAAAGGGAAGGGGAAGGGAAGGGGGAAGAGATAAAGAGAAGGTAAAAGGACAAGTGGGGGATGAGCCAGTGAGTCGAAGGTCCCCCAGGCCGCCCCCGCGTCCATCACTGTATGTTTTCACTTAGTCAATCATGTCGACACTTCTGGAACAATCTGCTGGTGATGACCTAGGTGCCCTCGCTGCATCCACTTTCAGCTTTGTCTCATAAACAAGATTTCATTTCCCCTTTGGCAACATCATGAGATTGTTTCTTTTAGCCTTCTTACCACTAAAACATAGACAGCTTATATTCTGTAGGAAAGAAGTTATGTTAAGAAAAGCATAAGATTACTGTTCACACTGCTTCTGAGGTACTGCCTATTTATGGAGGAAGTGTGAGGAGAAAACAGAAAACTAATTTCCCAGTGACAGAGTACTGGTTCTGTGACCAGTGAGTTTTGTCTAATTTCCAATAGCTGCTATTCATTTTATATTATGCAGTTTATATTTGTTAGAATAGTATTATGTTATTAGAATTAATTCAAATATGAAGTTATTAAATATATTTAGGTTATTTTCAGCTTTGAATTCCCACCACTTTAGCTTCAAAATAGCATTCACTGCTTACTAAGCCTCTTCACAGCTCAAACTCAGGAATGAAGGCGACGAGGAGACCAAACCTCTGAGTGGTGACTCTGACCGTCCCAGTTTGTGACGCAGCCATCCCTCCTGAGAAGGCAGCCTGAGGGAGCAAATCGCCCAACGCAGATGACCGCAGGGCTGATTGTGAAGTGTTTTTATTTATAGACAGAAAGCGGTGAGGAAACAGACTAAAACACAGATACACCAGGGAAAGATTGACAACACACACACAAAGCACAAGGACAGAGTAAATCACTGCTGTTAAAGGACATCAACATGCAGAGACAGCAGTCTGCAGGTGAGCTCCTGGTACCTGAACAGCCGCAGATGTCTGCAGAAGAACTGGATTAAAGGCATTTAAATTACAGTGGAAAGACTTTGTGTAAAACAATTGTTACATAACCAGGTGTAAATTGTTACATAACCAGGTGTAAATTGTTACATAAGCAGGTGTAAAAACACCTGAAATTTGTCAGCATATCTTTAGTAGAATGATGGAAGGGAGGAAGGACGTTTCAGGGATGAAGCAATGTTTTCTTTGTTCTTCTTATGAATTACTATTTAATGTTTTATGTATGTACAGTATATACTATGTTTGCAGTAACTTTCTTTGCTCCAAGGCAATTCCTCCTGAGGGAGACAATAAAAGTAACCTGAACCTGCATCCATTTCTGTGCTGGCATTTGTTGGACAGCTGCCTCACCACTAAGCATTATGAAGCATTGCATCATTTGACATAGCACACACATTAAAGTAAAACTAAGCCAATATTTTAAATCACTTTATTTATACAGTGCCAAATCGAATAGAGTCACCATGAGGCACTTCACAACGTACAGTAAGGCTACTTTACAGAATTGTGTGGAAAACATATCCAACTATATATAGGAAAATGGAGAAAAAATATAATTAACAAAGAAACTTCCAGCCAATCCAGGCTCAGGGTGGGCGGCCATCTGCCTTGACCAGTAAGGGTCAGTGGAAAAGAGGAGAAAAAAGCAAAACACTGAGTCTATTACACTTTGGATTATCACATCCAAAGAGGTTGCACAGAAAACAAAAGGTAAAGGTTTTTAAATGTGAGAGGTGTGTCATACACCAGTTGATACTTGAGACACAGGTTAAATTCAAATCAAGAGAGCATGAAGGAGAGACATGGGACTGTCACTGAATAAATAGCTTGACAGCAAGAAAATGTCTTCCTTTCTTTCAGAAAAGTAGATTTCATCTATACCACTCTCTTACAGAACAATCTCTTGAAAAACAACATCCAGGTACAATGGCCACCTGAGTTTCCCTGGTTTGTACACAAATCAAAGCACCTGCAGTTCTGTGATTCTGACTTTAGGGAAACATGTTGAATTTTTTTTTTTTTTTACAGAAGAAGCAGAATTAACAACAATCTGAAGTGTTAAAATCCATCTCCATGCCTAATGTCATGATTCATTAGTGAATCAGCACTTCACCGCTTTTATCCAACCCTGATGGTCCTCACTTCCCCAATCCTCTGACCTCTGACACCCAGATAAGAACAATCTAAGAAGAAGGAAAGGTGCTAATCTGATTATAACCCCTCTGACAGAAACTGTAGCTGTGTTAATCAGATGATCTTACTGTTTAATCTGGTTCAAATCGAATTATTAGCATGTGTGTAAATGAGCTGTCTGTCAGGGTCACCAGTTTAACTATAAAAAACTACTTATGAAATTAAATTAAACTCTGAACAGACTAAGTCCAAATTTGAATTTGGAATATAAATACTGAATTAACATGATATTAAGACATGAAAGCAGAGCAGAGTGAGCACATAATCACTTCCAAACTCAGAGATTGTATCAGGATTCAGAGGCAGAAGCTCCTCTGATGTTCAGTCTCTAAGATTTAAGTCTGGGTTTTGTTTTAATCAGTTTAATCAAGAAGATTTAATGAGTGGGTCTGAATTTAAATGGAAGAAATCCAAGCATCAGTCAGGAGTAGCAGATGGTGGAAAAGCAGAGTGGAGCAGGGAGGATTGATGTAGCAGGGTAAGTGGAATTCAAGTTGTGTATAGTAGCTGTTCCTAATCACAATCAGGCTATGAAACCGATCTGAATTTGACTACGATTGAACATGACAACATGTTTTTGTTCTTTCTGCCCAGATTCATAGTCCATATCATAGTCCTTATCCATAGGTCCAGGTGGACGTTTGTGGGAGGTGTGATACAGTTCCACCCAGGTGTTCCTGACAGCTTTGTGTTAACAACAATGGGACATACGTGAGGCCACAGTGACCTTGATCAGGTCCTCTCTGTTCAGGATTGAGTCCAAGTGGATGGTTGCAGAAATTTCTTAGCACTGCTTAGCCTCCTTCACCACTGTCCGGTCGTTGTGTGACACAGCCTTGTACATGTGTTCTTGACACCCGACGCAAGTCCTGCATTATAGGCGGCGGTTCAAGATCTGAGAGCATCGCAAATGGTTTTATCCACCTACAGTTTCTGATTAGGAAAAGCTCTGATGGTCATTTTTTTGTCTGGTATCATCTGCTTTTTTTCCAATAAATCCCACATCCTGCTGCTTCTGTAAACATGTTGATGTCATCAGTGCTGCACCAAAACATGTCCCAGTCTGCATCATTGAGTGCGTCCTGTAAGACACTGGTGGGGCAGGTGATGTGCTGAAAAAAATTTGGCATTGCGTGTTTGGGGTTGGAGCTGTTAAAGTCCACTAAACACAGGGTCCCGGTATTGGGGCAGGTGACATGTGAGAGCCATGTACAGCTTGTATAAGGCAGCGTTCTTGTCTGCCTAAGGTGGAATATAAATGGCGCTGATTATGACCAATGTAAACTCAAGGGGAAGGTAAAAGGGACAACATTTCATTGTCAGTAGTTCCAAGTTGGGTATGCATAAGCATGTGAAAGGTACAGTGCTCACACTGTTGCACCAGCTGTTTACCATTAAACACACGCCACCACCCTTTGACTTCCCTGATTCCAATGTTCTGCCCATGCGGTGAACCGAGAAGAACTTGGCCGGCTAGATGGCGTTGTCCGGCACTGCTGGGTTCAGCCATGTCTTGGTGAAGCAGAGGAGATTGCAGTCCCAAATGTCTCTCTGGAGCTTTATTCTGGCCCTGAGGTCACTGAGTTTGTTTTCCAGTGATAGGACCAAATTGAGAGCTCTCTGCCCGGGATCTGACTGGTCTGAGGCTATGCAGCCCCACAAGTAGCAAAGTGTGATGCAGCTTTCCATCAGAGCTACTGTAGCTCTGTCACCAATTACGTTATGCCTGATCAGTGTATATATAAGCAGAAAGTGTTTGTATTTGTGTATGTTCTCTATATTCCCCTAAACCCCTGGTAGGATCTTAGCCACACTTGGCACAGAGGTAGTCCTCCACTATGGTGAGGTTTTAGAAAAACTTGATAGGAGCTGCTGTTCACTACATTTTTATAAAGGACTACATTAATTAATTTTTATTTCTAGGAAATTTATGCACCTGCTCTGTTGTTTATCCCATACTATTGATTTTTTTTCCAAGTAATTAAATTATTTATTATTTTTAGTTTCTTTGTACTAAAATTGTTATTCCGATACCCCAGGCAATGCCATGTAATACATCTAGTTAATAAAATAAAACTGGGCCTTTTCTGCTGTTCTGCAGCATGAAGCAAACAAACAGCTTGTCTAGCTTTGCTTAAAACCATACAGAGAAATGGCATCAACTACTTAACCTAGTGTTTCTAAAAAGTTGTTCACTGCATGGTGCACAAACATATTAAAGAACAGGGCCCAGTCAGAGGTCTGTGGAAATCTAGTAAATCTAGTCAACGCAGGTTGGCTTTTCTGAATGCAGGGAACCAAATATGTCATTTAGGGCTAACATCTAGAAGGATAAAACACAGGGCACAAAAAAGGGTGTCATCTGCCCTGGTTCAACATCTGGCATGTGACAGTAAAAGAAAATCTATTAAATATAGCTTTTTGTAAAACAGTAATGGTTAGAGACCAAACTTCACAACTCCTGCAAACGTATCATGGCAGCAAATGAAGCTCTGGCATAAGTTCAGAAAAAGTTGAGGTAGTTCAAAAGTTCAAAAAAATATTTTTCTTTGCAGCTCTGTTACTTCTTTTACCCTCTTTTCTATGCTGTCGGAATTCCTTGTCATGCATCTGCATCTGGCCAACGGCAGCTCTAATATCAGCTGAGAATATTTTTTCTCCTGGCTTATTCTACCACCATCAGCACCTAGTCCACAGGAGATTGTTCCTATCATCATTGGCCTATGTGTTTTGAAGCAGTATCCATCAGCAGGGTCAAATCGCCTAAGTCAGGGGTGAGGTGCATGTGGATCTTTAGCCCCTCTCTCAACATGTCCATGTTGAAACCAAAACTGCCTTCAATGTCTACTTGTCTACTTCTGTTTTTTGTGTTTGTTTATTTGTAGATTGGCCCTTTATCATTGGAGGCCTCATCACCTGCAAATTATCATCAGTTTCCTAACTTTTGACTTCATAGCTTGAAATTTCTGCTGGGCTGAGATAAATAAAGTTCACCATTGGGTCATTTAAACTTTCAGCAGTGTTCGTGTGAAATTTCCAATCGGGTTTATTTTAACACTAAATCTGATCACACAGTAACTTAATGCAGTGTTTGTGCCAACTTCTATTTTTCATCATCTCGCTCAACTCATACATTTTAAATCCCCCTATATCTGCGTTGAGACTATTGATTTCTTTTTTCCACTGTGTTCACCGGGTGTGACCTTTATATGAAAACAGTAACACAGTGCAAAATAAGAGCTTTTATATGAGACATACATGCTTCTTTTAATATGCATGTTTGTGTCTGCAGGTGTCAAACTGTATTAAACTAGATAATCTAGAGAAAAGTCTTGTTTCTCTGATTCCGCCCATAGGAATTAAATAAAACATTTATCCAGTGGACGGAAAAGCTACAAACAGGAACCTCTAACTTTTTTAGAGGTCAGTGGTTATGTAAGAAAATCAGGAAGTGTAATGTTAAATTCCTCTGGGATGAAGGATGAAGTGGCTGATAAGTATGCGAGTGGAAGAAGAAGAGGTAAAACATCAGTTGATGATTCGACTGTAGCAACAGCAGCATGTTGGACTGCTCATTAATTATTAAGCCTAATCAGCGCTATTAGTCAAGTGTGTGTGTGTGTGTGTGTGTGTGTGTGTGTGTTATCGAGTGGTCTGATCTGACCTATGGCTCCTCTCAGCAGGATGGAATCTATTTTCCCTGAAGATCTCCTGAACCACAAATGGAAATAAGTTTTATTGAACACAACAACAACAGCATGTTACATCACTGGTGAAAGAGGAGATGAAGTCATTGTTACTCATCAGGCTCGTGTCTCTGCAACACTGTCCTGCTAGTGGATCCTGCTGAAGCAAAACCTAAAGCTCTTTTTTACTGGTGTCCTCATGAAAAAAATATCCTGTAATAAATCTTGGAACTGGCAGCACAAACACACTGATCAGTTAGATTAAAAACAAACAAAAAAAGGCATTTTATCTGTTAAAAATGTGATGGTTCTTTAATTGATTCTTTGACGCTGTTTGACCTTTTCATTATTTGCTTCTGGAGAAATTACAGACTAAATCCATAATCCTCCTCTTATAATTCCCTGAATGACAACTTTAGCTGTGTAAGGGTTGGTATAAGGGAGAAGAGGGTTTGGGCACACCAGGTTGGGACCACTTTAGTCAGGTCTTGTGGTTGGAAGAACCAACGGAAAACAATAGTTCAACCATTTTTTACCAGGTCCTGCAGCGAGTCAATCATTGACAAAAGCCAACATCAGTTTAAGTCCACATCCTCCATACTCATGGTAAAAAACACAAATAGCCACAAAAAATACCGGAATTGAGAATTTGACAAAATGTCAGTCACAGAATGCTTCGCTTCTGCTTCTCGGTTGGGTTTGCTGCTTTGGAAAAGACTAAATACGTGTCATGATTGTGACACCACAAAAATAGGAGTCGCTGCCTTCAGGATTCTGGACTGGTCTGAAGAGTAACTCTGGAGTTTATCACCACAAAATCAGAATTAGGGTTTACTGACTAATACTGAATCATATTTACAAGGATATAAAAAAAGAAGCGATGCTGATAGTTGAGAAGCTTCAAGCTAAGTGAGGATGAAACAGGATGCCAGCCCCAAAAAAGCAGCAACACCACCCCCATAGCCCATATTCAGGCCTGCTGAGATGTACTTTTTAAATTTAGAGTAGATTTGGATCATAAGCACAAACTTCTCATGACACTGGCAGGATTTTCTTCTTTCAGACCTGTTACAGTCTAACTAATGAGCAATCTGAAAGTCTGGGCAAACATTCTGCCAAGGTGAGAACAGGAGCAGGTGAGGGAAACGTCTATATGCAGCTTGCATCTCAGATAACAAGCAGGCAAGAGAGACCATGTCAGATCCAAAATCAATGCTGGATTGTGTTTAGTACAAGCTACTTGCTTGACTAATGAGAGTCAAAAGCTTTGTCATTCAAAGGTCTTTCTCTGCTGAGCTCCAAACCAATCTTCCCTGAGGCTTTAATTGGGAGCAGTGGGGCGAGTGATGTATAACAGCAGCAGAGCTCCATCACTAACTAGCTGCGCTAACTCCCATCCAGCTGTTTTACACCTTCATTTCTCCAGGGAAGACTGACGACCTGCTGCCTGCCAACACTCGCATAAAACAGCTCGTGTCCAAAGCCCAGCTGCTGCAGATGGTATGGACATTGGTGTAAATGATTTTCATCCGCTCCCAGCCTTTGGCTTGTCTATTTGTCTCCAGTTTCTTTAACCCTATAAGGCCATCATATTTGATACACAAAAATCTTTTGATTAAATAATTATCATAGACTTCTGATGTATCAAATGTATTACATCAAAAATCTTACATTTAGAAATAATTTCTTAAAATTGTGTGCAATACACACTCCAGTAAAAAAAATATGATGTTGTGGCTATTATTTGTTGGACTGGGCTTTAAAGGGTTAAAGTTTCCCACGTTTAATATATTTACTCGCATCTGAAAATAACTATATGTAAAGAATGAGCAGAAACTAGTTCTATAAAAAAGAGAGCCTTTAGAAAACATTTTAATGTCTTGTCCAAAGTCACGGCCTCCCTTGAATCTTTTTCCCAACTGAGACTCACAGTCCATGAACATTTCACTCACACCATAGCAGTGCAGGTTAAACAGTTGTCCAAGGACGCGTCACTGTGGACAGGACGACCACGAATTGACTAGTAGTTCGTGGACAAGACCCTGAAAAACCTTATATAATGTGTAACCCTTTTATAGTAATTCAGTTACACCTGGTAAATATATGGAATATTATAGTAATTATTGAATTAATAACCATGCTATATACTTACCTGGTTACCTCCACACGTGTATGGTTCTGTTGGGATCACAGTACAGTGAATACTGGTATCTTCTGTTATGTTTTTAAAGTTTACTAAGTAAAGAGAAACTGTATTGTACAAGGAAATATTGTCTGTTTCCACACTGGCTCTGACAACAGCTGTGATGACCCTTAAGTGGTCCCTCTTCATCCACCCAACAATTTTGTTTTCAGCAACCAAATTCACAAAATATGGAGGAAAGAAGTAGCTTCAAACCAACTGTTAGGAAAACAGAGCAGAAAGTAAGAATTGTCTGAGTATCAGTGTTTGTGAAAAGATATAAAAATAAAAAGAGCAATAATGAAAAGTTTAAATGCACATTTTACAACATTTGTAATTTTATTCTTTTTTCTTCATTACTGTCTCCTTACCAACAAATCAAACCATTCTAATAAATGTAGTGGTTATGTCACAACTCTCCAGTGTTTATGCATCTGAGATAAGTTATTATAGTCTTACTGCACCAAAAAGACGAAAATTAAAATGGAAAGAGAATTATTAGGCAAAAATGCAGATTAGTCTGTGTCATCTTCTGTTTCTTGAAGGAGATCTGTGAAATATTTAACACATTTTAGAAGCTGCCAATCAAATATAAAATGTGATTATAAAAACTCATTTCATTTACACTATTGATGGAGATTTTATTTCACACTGACTAACACTGACTTTCTGAGGAAACTTTTCAAACCATGTAGGAGGATCCTGTGTCACTGCAGCCACAGGTTTATAATAAGTGTTGCAGACTCACAGGGTGGACACAGACTTTCATGCTTGTTATCGCTTTACTCAGATTCCTGAACATTTGTCGAGGTGCAATTCGAAACAGACGTGAAACCTCCTGAGGTCTCGGTTATTGTGCACGGATGGTAAAAAGTTGACTAGTGTGTGAAATTTTCATTTCTACAGGGAAAGTCACACGAACGTCCTTTTAAAATCCTTCACTGAAAAGCACCTGCCCTTTTTTGCTGAAGTTCAAGATGCATCTGCTGTTTGAGAGAAAAGGAAGAGAGCTGTTGTGTTTGGAGCCTTCACACCAGCCCCTTTTTCCCTGTCTATTCTCTGCTTCACTGCAGTGGTGACAGAGGGGGGGTGGTGGGGGTCAGCTTCACTTGTGGTATCACATTAAGATGTTGCTTATGTTAATGCATCAACAACATTTACAAGATGACATTATTCATAAGATTAGAACACTTGAAACCGCACATCTGAACACACAATATTTTTGATAGTACAAATGACAGGAAACTTCAAGTTCACATTATTATTAAAGTTTTAAAGGTGGCAGCCACTTAAGTAAACCACTGTAGTTTCAAACACTAGTGGATATTACAGGCCAATCTGTGTCCATGTCTCCACTATGGTGTGCGTTGTGCTATTTTCGTCACCGTCTCGTGGCAAAGTAATTCTCGTACACATGCACCTGATGACCAACAGAAAGTCTGAATTGTTCTTATTCCTCTAGGAAACAACAAAATACTTTTGTGATTGTCCTAAAAATGTCCACAACTACTTATTTTCTACAAATATATATTTTTTTTCTGTTGTTTTTTTTTTTTCTTGAGGTATGATACTGGTACTTCAAACCAATCATCCAATCATTTAGACAGGCCTGAACCTTAATTTCCCCCTTGAATCTAGTTTTGCCTGTTATAGCTGCTCTATAATCAAAAGACCACTTCCAGGAAAAGATCCACAACAACACAAATAACAAAGAGAACACACTGACACGATTAAACTACACCACTGACATAAATAATGTCATAATGGCATAAATAATGTGTATGATAAAATGTAACAAGGCTTTTGATGCCCCCCACCTCTTTGCAGAAGGTGGAGCAGTTGTAAAGTCTAATGACCGCTGGGAGGAAGGATCTCCTGTGGAGCACTGACATTCATCAGTCTTTGACAAATAGTGCTCCTCTGTCCTTCCTGCACAGTGTAGTGGGTGGGAGGGATTGTCCAGAACTGAGAGGAGTTGAGACAACATCCTTCTCTCTGCCACAGCAGGGCCCTCTGGTGACCCAAAAGTTGACACAGAAGTTATCAAATGGTTTTCTGTCCGAAGGGTTAATAAGTTAGGAAAGACCTTACGCATAAAGTTATTGATGGATTGTTAAGAGCTGCTGCAACCTCGTCCTGATCAACAAGACTTTGTAACTAAGAGGAGAGCTGTAAACAGCTCCAGGACTGTGCAGGTAAAATTATTCAAAGAAAAGAAAGGACTGTGATCAAACACAAAAGGTATTTGAAGAATTATTTCAGAAACACAAATAAACCTGCAGCAAAATGAAACTTTAAAGAATTTTTTTTAGTGTTTCAAGTCAGTGAAACAGATAAATTAAACATGTTCTTACCTCTACTGCCACTAGGTGCAGTAGGTACAGAAGGTGTGATTAACAACAGCAAAAAAATTATAAATACAAGGATAAATACAGACATTTATAAACCACCTATGTGGACAAGGCAATGAGCAGAGACAGTGTAGGTCCAGACTGGTTATAATGGGAAGCTCTCAGTGTGTGTGACTTGTGACTTGAGTGTGTGCAGCAGGTAGCAGGAAGCAGTGAAGCTTCCCAGCAGAAATCAGAGTTAAAAAAATGAAGTTCCACGCTGCTGGGCAGATACTCAGACACACGGAGCTCGTTTCAGATGGAACTGAAGTTATTTAACTCAAAGATGAGAGAACAAGTGAAGTCAGAACCAACTTTCTGATCTGAAGCTCAAACACCAACTCTAAACCACTGATCTGTGGTTTAAAACATGGAATTAAAAGCTGATTTTTTCCATTTCAGCAGTTTCTAATGTATTCATTCCATTTTGTATGCACCAAGTTCAGTTGGCAGGGTGCTGGTGCTGCAGCTGCAAGGAGACGTTAATTGGCATTCATGTTTTGGTTTAAGAATTTTTGTATCTCAACTCAAAACAATGGCAGCGTTTTTCCTCTAAAATAGTTAGTGGACCCAGTGACAGACCTGTCCAGGACTCCACACTTCAGAACCTTTGCAGGAAAGCGAAATACACTGGATGTGTGGAACCTTCAATGCATAGAGCTGCATCCACTTTACCCAAAGCTTTCTCTACTTTTCTAGCTCTGATTTTTAAATTTATTTTATTTTATTTT
>OMLM01012340.1:0-26476 GCA_900302695.1 Helostoma temminkii
TATCCCGGAAGTGTGATGGACTTGGACTTACATTGGAATGATTATGTGTTCCCTTTATTTTTTTGAGCAGTGTGTATATATAGAGAGAGTCTAATCTGATGACCAGTGCTGCAGCGTAAAAATGTGGGGAAAAAAAGGCAAATAAACAACTGTTTAAGTGTATTGAAACAAAGAATATGCAATGATGGAGGGGGCAGAACTGAGGTTTTGATTTGGGGCATTTTTTATGAAAAAAAACGATGTGATAGCATGGGGTGAGTCTCAGATATCCAAAGCTCAAACCTGTCTTACAATTCTCCTGCGAGTTGTCATCACACAGTCGAGATTTCTGTCCCCAAGCTCTGCACAAATATCAGTTTGGACCTGGAAGCAAGGTTAAGCTAATTAATTCTGAAATCACTTTGTACTGTGAAAACACAAAAAGAGGGGCTGAGGATGGTGTGAGGGTTGGCTGGTAGTCTGAATGAGGACCCATGGCCTGTTATTAATTAAAGACAGCTAACTGGGCCTTTATCCTTATAAAGCAATAAGAAGGTTTGCTGAAGAACTGCAAGGTGAAAATATCCTGATGAACTAGAGAGAACAATGAGAAGACAGAGGTTCGAAGCTGGCTGTTATGATAGTGGAAATGATAATATTCTGAAAGATCTGGACCAATAATGCATCCTAATGGAGGACAGTGTGACAGAGCAGTCTTTCAAGGTGTTTCATCTCAACCATAAGACTTGTCCTGCTCTCTAGTGGTTGTTGTCTGAACTACATTAATTAAAATTCTCCATATCCAGTATCACAGCCACCTGATTTTTTAGTAAAATTATGTTTTTCCTGTAATTTATCTTCATTTCAGCACATTCATATATATCTTTTATTCCAGTGTTTCAGTAATTAATATATTGTGTATATATTGTGTCTTTTTGATAAACGCAGGGTTTGTTTTCAGTTTGATTTTTCCTAATCCATTCAGTATCGGAACATTAAATGTGAAATGTCCATGCACTGTTATTTCCTTTCCCAATTAAGTGTTTGAGTCCCCTATTAAAGAGGGTTGGAAAAAATAACAAAAACACCTGCTCAGTCTCATGTAAAACAGTCCTGTGGTCAGCATCATTACCCCGAAGACATCAAGTTCACATCTTCTGCATATTCTTATGATCATTTTAATTCAAATGCAGTTACTTTTGGATGAAATAAAAGCCTTTTCTGCATAAACACCTCAAATACTGTACATGAACAATTCTACAGTCAATTCAGTTGCTAAGTTTAACTTTAAAATGAGAATACCTTAAACATCTGCAACCTATTTTGCTAATTTCCATCCTAGATTTCAGGAATAAAAGATACTGACTTTCTTTTACTCAGTGTTCAATCAGTTTGCTCACAATGGCAATATTGGCTGCACAGTTAATATTACCCTATTACCCTATTTTTACCCTATTATTGATTGTATTACTTTGCATTGAGTACACACATTTCTATGTTGAGTAAACACCCCTTTTTGGAGTGGACTGGTTGTCTGTAAAAGCCCTGTCATCTTCATCTTCACCACTGATGGTGTAGGTGAAGGGTCTAAAAATATACAGTGCAGCACAAACAATAAAATCAATGGTCCATACAGCCTTCATTCTAGATCTAACTTGGTCATTCCACGCTCTTTGAATCATGTGATTCAATTCTAATATCACAGTCTTTCATGCAAGAAAATGGTTTTCTGTTGTGTCCTCATTTTATGTGTGTGCATGAGTTTAAATGTTCGTCCTATTCCTTATTTCTTTCGACCTATATTGGGTTCTCAACATAATTCTTTCCTCCTTCCGTCCTCGCCACTGTCTTTTATGAATATTATTTCTGTTTGATCACACCATTTGTCTGCTGTCACAGGTATTTTTTCTTAGTCATGTCTTGTCATTTCCTACATCTCAGTGGTTGTTGTGTTTCACTCTTTATCCTTCTAACTGCAGGCTTTCTTTCAACCAGACATTATACCAGCTGTGATATTTTGTTTACATTAGAGCTCAACATGAGTTCTTTTAATTTCACTGAATAACAGTAGTATTGTATTGTAAACGATGGTAGCTTTTAATTGATATGAAGTGTTTGTTATAGGATGAATTTTAAACATAATTTGCCAGAGCTAGTGAATCAAAACACTTAAAAGGCCTAAGCGACTTTGTAATGACTTTACTTAGATGTAAAACTGAATGAGATTTTACCTAAAATGAATCCACAAATTCCATGTTATTTCTTGCTTCTTGTGCTTTTGTGGAAACAGATTTTTTCTTGGCAACTGTGCTGAAAGAAAGGTGAAGAGGTGGAGGGCTGATTAAGTGGAAGCGCCGGGGGGGAGCTTTGGCATGTCTGGGGTGATGGAGGTCCCCAATTATTTTCCTTAGTGCATGGAAAGGATTAGGTCATGACCCATGCCCTTCTCATCAGACTGAGTGATGTGCAGCAGTTTGGCCGTGGCCTGGTCTGATGCAACTCCAAACATGGCAGTTGTGAATGAAGTGCACATAAAGTCTGACTGAACTGTAATTGGCTAAATAAAGAATATTTTCTGCAGCAGCTAAATCTGCACTGAGGTAGTAAGGCGATGAACTCTTATATATCAGTACCTACACATTGTACAAATTGTCTCACATAAGAACAAACCTGAACCCTAAAATAAACCTACAGAATTATTTTCTGCACTTGATTTATGTCAATTTTTTTTATCCCTCAGATTGAAAAGAATGCAAATCCAAAGCCAGTTTAGGCTAACACATGCTGAGCCAACACTGCGCCTCACTTCTACATCCTGTAAGATTGCACTGTTTGTACAAACACTGTTTCACAATAATGATAGCTATCCAGCATGGCCACAGAGGACCACCCCCACTACTCATGAAAAGCTGATGGTCAGTGTGTCCACCGCATAGAAAATTAAATATTCTATAACAAAAACAAATGCACGTATGTACTGGGGCGGCATGGTGGTGCAGTGGTTAGCATTGTCTCCTCACAGCTAGAAGGCCTTAAGTTTGAATTCTATGATTAGCCAGGTTTATTTCTTTGTAGAGTTTGCATGTTCTCACCTATGCATGCTTCATTGAGCTTCCTGCAGATACTCCCTCACTCACAGTACTAGGACATGAAGTTAGGGTAACTGGTGACTCTAAATTGCCCTTAGGTTTGACTGTGAGTATCTGTGTCTATATGTGATACACTGGTGACCTATCCAATGTCCGTTATGATAATGGATGGATGGCTGTACTCTAGTAAAACAGAGGAGGAACCATTATTGAAACTCTGGGTCCTCTACAGCTGAAGTCTGTTGAAGAGGATATCCTGTTTCCTATTAAAATATGAAATAATGACAGCATCACATAACTTTATGCAAAGTGTCAAAAGCAAAAGGATACATTATTTAAAGGAGCATAATGTTTATTTGTAGAACTTGTTTTAATATCTAATAGTGCACTTTTATAAGGGTGTTGTTTTTTTCTGTGAAGCCTGAATTGACAATGGTCCACAAAACTTAATTTGTGTATTTTTATTAGAATAATTTAACAATCGATTATGTTTTTTGTAATGTAATTTATTTTCATAAATGTGAATGAGAAATGAGAAACAAACCTTCCTTCACTGCAGATGTCAGATGTGTCAATCAACTCATGGAGGCGGTTCATTTTGCTTAAAAATGCTTCTCATTGGATAATATGTGCTACTGGAAACGCCTTAAAATGAGTCTTTGTTTGTGATTGGCCAGGATTGACATGGCAACAAAGTACGTACCCAATGCAAATAGGTGACTTTTCTGCCCCCATAAGGCAGCAAGCTTCTGAGCTCTGTAGGAGCTAGCTAACGCAAACAAGCCAGGCGGCAAGCAAGGATTGTTGTGTGTTTGTTCGGTCATCTTTTTGCATTTAGCCCTCCTGATAGCCGTCGCAAAACCCGCTTCTCCTCTTATAACTGTCTTATTTCTTCTTTGGTAGTCACAGAACAATATAAAACTGAAGTTGCTTTTGTAAAGGTAAGACAGATTTATGTCCCTTGCAAACCCGCACCGGTGCATCCAAAATGGCTCCTGCTAACTAGCAAGCTAAAACATACCAAACGTCCAGCATCAGCTTGCTTGCTTAAGCTAACTGTAGCATATGAGCTTAGGAGCCGGCAGATAGCCTAGCTTACCGATGTCTCAGCTGATTTACATTCAAGTAGAAAATGGCGTCGTCTCCTAGCAATTGCAATTAGCATTTGCAAGAAAAATAACCAGCAACGCATCGTTTAAATGTAATTCAAGTAGTTGATGTGTTGCGTTTAACGGGATTTGGGACTGGTTCGCTTCGGAACTGTCCCTAAATCTTAGTGTCAAATCTCAGCCATGTCGATACAAGCAGTGCCAACTGGAAAATGTTAGCGGCTAACCACGATGCCCTGCCCAGTTTCACTGTATTATGGTGTAGCGTTAACGTGAGGTTTGCTGGCTAGTCCGTTTTTTGGTCTAAATAGCGACCCAACACAAAGCTGCTGAGATCAGCGTTAGGTAACATTAGTCACAGTGACGTTATTTCAGCATAACTGCATTAAAATGTGTCGACACAAGGTTGCACAACCAAATGAACTACAGCTGTTAAAAACGGGGAATTTGAACATACTTGACCTACTAATGTCGTGACGGAGCTATGTACAGTATCGATTTAGCAACCCAGCTAGCTAATTAATCAACGCTAGTTAACCGTTAGCGTGTAGCGTTAGCCGACGAGCTGACGCACCTTTGCTTTGGTGTTTGCGTTTTCTGTCACTGTGCCAAACTAACTAATGTACTGTTTAATATATTTATCTAATGGGTAGATCGCTTAGCCTAACTTGTGTATATCTGCTTTGGACATTTGAGTTTTCATTAGTCTCCAGGTCTATAACAAAGACTTTGCTGTTGAACTATTTATCAAGCTAGCTGGCTAATTAACGTCCTTAAGTAAAGTCCACATATAGACGTATGGATATATATTGCTTAATATTACTATTTAATAACGTAATAGCTGATTATGCAGGCGACTGTCGTCATGTTTTTTTTTCAATCCTCAGGCAGCAACTAATGTCATTTCCATTTTTTTCTTCTCCAGCACCGTTTTCCCCATCCCTTGCTATTATTCTTATTCTTTTGAGTATTCTTCGTTGTCAAGCCGCCAAAGTGGAGAGTGTGATTGCAGAAGGGGGTGCTTCTCGTTTCAGGTAGTAGACCGATGCTTGTTTAGAAAAATACCAGCATGGAAATCCTTTTTTTTTCTGTGGTTTGCCCTCCGAGCTTTTTGAATAGAGACTTCCGGCCTTTAGAACAAAGCAGGATGTAGGAAGGCTCAAAATGGCCGTCAGAGACCTCTCTTTGTAAAACCTTTAGTAAAGGGGGGTTGGGTAGACATTAGGAGCATTCAGAGGATTTCTGTCCCATTGGTTGTAAAGTGATGCTGACAGGTCACACCCAGATCATAGTAGGCAAATTCACCCTTAAAATGTGTTATTGATGTGTTGCAATCTCCTGGATACTGTGTGAAAGTTAGTTTGGTGATACCTAGTGTAATGGCACATTATCATACGAGGTTAAAACGTATTTCTGTTGCATTTTTCAGTCAACAAATTGGTCATGTTGGGTATTGAAAGGTTTTGCAAATTAATATAACATCACAAGGCTTAAAGTTGCACTGGATATGCAATTAATTTTTTTTAAGTCCTAGTAACCACACAGTATGCTGCTTTGACTTGCTGTTCCTCCTCAGCAGTGACATTTGACTGTTGGTGGACACAAAATGTGTGATCACACAATGGCAGCAGAGCAGTTGTTGAAGAACTGTCTGTTCTGCCTCTCTGCTGCTCTTGAAACTGTTCACATTGCCCAACGTTTGTTCGCCAAATTACGTTATGATCAATAAAGTGATTGAATTTCTCCATTTGGAGGGTTGATTAAGCAGAAGTGCATTTCCCTATGAAAAACAAATGTCTGCCATTAGTTATTAATTTACTGGCTGGCTGTGATCATTAAAATTTTTTCCAACCAAGACTACATAGATAGTCCTTGGCATGGTGCCACCTGGCTGACTAAATGGTACATTAATGCACATGCCATAACTAGATGCAATGCATTTGGGTTTGGTCATTGTAATGGTATGTATTGTAACTGTTGACGCAGCCTTTTAATTGAGGTTAATTGACAAATACCTTGAACTTTATCATAAATACCATTACTTACGATGCACACAGTGTAGTTGGTTATTTTTATAACACATTTTATCTTTGTGACTATTGCTGGATTTGATTCAAGATGTAAATCCCACTTGAAATGCTCCTGTTGCTCTGTGTGTAAAGGAAGGTTGAAGCTTTTGTTTCTGCTAAGTAAAGATACAGACTTATTCCATCCCACAGTGGTACATTGGCCCTAATTTGTTCCTGTCTGTGTTTGTTTCTACAGTGCTTCTTCGGGGGGAGGAGGTGGTAGGGGTGCACCTCAGCACTATCCCAAGACTGTCGGCAACAGGTTTGTTTAGCATTTTTCTCAAGCACACTTGTATAAGCCTGCATTGGTGACTGTTATAAGTAGGTACCTTCACTGCAGAAAAAGTGAATCAACAACTCTGTTAATTAAAGCACTAAAATTCCAGGATATTGATTTGAATACCCAGAAGTCCTGTAACATGATGTTGGGCAACTGCAGATAGTGCATACATGTTTACAAACTCGGCAACAACAAGGCATTCAAGGATCATTTAAAAATAAAAGGAGGAAACTGCTTAAAGGCCTAACACTGACAACAGAGCTTTTTCTCACTCCTGCATAAAAGACATTAGACCATGACTGACTGTCTTCCTCTGTACTTCTGTAGCGAGTTCCTGGGGAAAACCCCAGGGCAAAGCGTTCAGAGATGGGTTCCTTCACGAAGCACTAGACGAGATGTCAACTCCAGCAACGAAAAAGAGCGTCACGATGCAATCTTCAGGAAAGTGAGGGGGTAAGGTTCAAGACTCTGCTTATGAGGAGTTAATTATCTATCCCTAAGTACAAGGAGTCTTCCTTGACTTTGTATCCCCTTGTTTTACAAATGCTCTCTTTTTTCCCAAAGATAATTGGTTCCATTTAATTTGTGTTGACTCTTAATCATAAAAAAATTACAAAACCAATCTCAGGTTTGGTTTAGGTGCAAAATTATAAAAGTAATTATAAAAGTATGCAAAAGTATAAATTATTTGTATATACAAAAATGTTTAAGTGCTTTCAGAAGATAGTTTCAGCTTCCCTATAAATGGTTAATTTGCTTTAGTTTGATTTTCGGCTGAAGCAACCAGTGATCACTTAAGGAGTTTTGTAACTTTATTAGTTCCATGATTTATTGTTTCATACTTGTGAGTTCTATGGAGCCAGTTGGAGTGTTGAAATGCATATTTGTGAAGTCATTAAGATGGTATGTGCCTTGGTCCAGGAAACTAAGCCCTGTTGCACTCTGTCAGGTGATGTTTACTAGTACAAAAGATGAAGAGGTGACAGTGTTTCCTCTGGGAATTTAGACTTGTTGGTGGCTGCCACAGAAAGCTCACTTGAACTAAGTACAGTCTGAGCTTAGAGAAATTAAACTACTGCATTTTTATTTGTATACAATAATTGAGCCAGGCCTACTGTTTTCCACTGTATCAGACAACTGAATTAAAAAAAGATAGAATATCCCTTAGGAATCCTGACTATTTCCTAATGACAGTGTCTTGTCTATAAAAAGCTTAATGTTATTTAAAGATCCGTGCTTAGAAAATTAGTGTCAACATAAACTCACACGAATATTGTTGTGCTCTCAGAACAAATGAAAAATTCCCTGTGTGTAATGACCTGTAGAACACACATCTTGCAGATTATTATTAACAGTTAGTCACAAATTATGCTGCACTGAAGCATTATGATTTGGTTCATGGGTATTTTTAATAAATTGAATGATCGAGCAGGTTTGATTTTTATTAAAACAGATATAGAACTTTCAACTTCTGCTTGCTTTGTACCTCACTTGTAAATCACTTTGGATAAAGGTGTCTGGCTAATGACTAAAATGTAAATGTACTCAATGTCTTCAAGTACGTCTTCAGTACTGATACAGTGTGCCTGGAAAGAAACCCTTTTTCCTCTATCTGAATAGCCTGAGTCATCATATTGCTCAGCTTTATCAAGAGAGAATTAAGGTGTGACAAACAATGTGGTTGTATTATTAGCACAACTGAGTCAGTAAACCATATTTAACCCTATTATAACCCTCATACCTCACTTTTTAAATTGCCTGAAAAATATAATCCTAGATATCAGAGCACAAGGAGTTACAGCGTATTTACAGCAAAACCCAGCAAAGTTTTAAAATCTGGATGGAATTTTTTTTCATTACTGAGTTGACCCTAACACGGCATCACATGGCAACTAAGCACATGTGATAATTTCATGCCAACAATCTTGATCACGGACGGTCACACTGATGTACTTAACTCTGTGCCTCTTCCCGTCCCTTCTTGGTTTTGTTTTTCTAGCATACTCAACAAACTCACGCCTGAGAAGTTTGACAAGCTATGCCTTGAGCTCCTGAACGTGGGCGTAGATTCAAAACTCGTCCTTAAAGGAATCATCTTGCTGGTTCGTAACGTTGTTGTTCTTTAGTAGTCTGTTGAATTGCATTCTTGTATACTTGGCGTGCTGCTCAGAGTGACTCATACTCTCCGTGTTTTACTGAGCTGTGTGGTCCTTCTCTGGTTTCTTCCATCTCTCCTCCCTCTCCATGGTTCAGATTGTAGACAAAGCCCTAGAAGAGCCGAAGTATAGCTCGCTCTATGCTCAGCTATGTCTGCGCTTGGCAGAGGACGCACCAAACTTTGATGGCCCTTCATCTGAGATCCAAACATCCCAAAAGCAGAGCACAGTAAGAGTGGCTGTTCTTATTCTTTTGAATATGCTTTTCCTTCATAACAGTAGTGCCACTTGTGTTCTGCTTTGCAGATGATAATGAAGGTCTTTGCACCTTTCCAATCATTTTAAGTGTGTGTGTGTTTTTTTTTGTTTGTTGTTTTCTCTGTAACTGAAACAGAAAGTGCAAATAGCTTTGGCACATTCCTGTTTTACGATAACACTTTATTTCTTGTTGTGCCAAATCTTATCTATGAATATTTTTCAGACCTTCAGAAGACTGCTGATTTCCAAGCTTCAAGATGAATTTGAAAACCGCACCAGAAATGTTGAAAGTAAGTGCCATGTTTGTGTGTCTAGTAATAGGTGCCGTATAATGATGCCTTTTTTGCTGTAGCCTGTCCACTAACTACACTTCCTCTTTCTCTGCCAGTCTATGACAAACATGACAACCCTCTTACTTCTGAGGAGGAGGAGCAGCGTGCCATTGCCAAGATCAAGATGCTTGGCAACATTAAATTCATCGGGGAACTTGGCAAACTCGACCTCATCCACGAATCTATCCTTCATAAGTGCATCAAAACAGTATGTGCACACTCATTTGTTTGGAATTCACATAATTTGATTGTGTTTGAAGTCACCGTTTGTCATTTGTAAGACTGTTCTGACTTGGACTCAAAAGTAGGTCTGCACACTTCCATGCCACAAGAACGAAATACCTTGTGTGACCCACTAATTCCCATCTCTCCTAATCTTTTCTGAAGCTTCTGGAAAAGAAGAAGAGAGTCCAGCTCAAGGATATGGGGGAAGATCTGGAGTGCCTCTGTCAGATAATGAGAACAGTGGGGCCGAGACTCGACCATGAGAAAGCAAAGGTAACAGCTTTAGCCCTTGATGGGTCCTATTAACTATACACATCTGAAGAGGGTGTGTATAACCTTCTGGTCTTAATACCAGAAAGTATGTGCCATAAAATGTGAAACTCAACACATGGGGACATTTGTTGCAAAACTGTAATCACTTATTTTTTAAAGCTTTAGTAAAGAATTTTCCATAAAATTATCAAGATGATAAATGCAAACCAAACATCATGCATTTTGATGTTGGCTTTTTTTTTTTATTACTTTGCTAGCCACTTCATCTGTACCTGAACACAACACAGCCTCACCTAATGCCTCAGTGCTAGCAAACCCTGTAGCCATACTGTCTGTACAAGCTCTGCATTCCCTCACTCCCCTCTCTCTTGTTCTCTCAGTCTTTAATGGATCAATACTTTGGCCGTATGCGATCCTTAATGAACAACAAGGAGTTGCCTGCTAGGATCCGCTTCCTGCTGCAAGACACGGTGGAACTGCGAGAAAACAACTGGGTCCCCCGCAAGGCTTTCATTGACAACGGACCAAAGACAATTAACCAGATCCGTCAGGATGCAGTGAAAGTGAGCAGAGTGAAATTATGACAATCACATTATGGGATGATAAATGGTTACTATCCAGCATCAGAAACTAGACTTTTTTTATATGTGTGCAAGAGCACCATAAATAACTTTATTAGAAACCTTATTTTGCATATCTGCAAGCAACTTATTGTCATTAGCACCAACTGGACATTGACCTGGTGTTGAAGTATGCAGAGGATGTGCTTTTAGGTTAATAATAAAAATTTGTATGTCCGGTGGTCTTAAAACTTTTGTGGGCCAGTTTAATGACAATGGTTATGTTCTGTCTATTCCTGTAGGATTTGGGTGTTTTCATCCCAGCACCCATGTCTCAGGGGATGAGAATGGACTTCTTTCTGGACAGCCCCTTCATGCCCAACAGAATGAAACTGGACAGGGAGACTCTTGGGGGGTTGGCCGACATGTTTGGACAAATGCCAGGTGTGGGCTTTATTTATTAACCAGTCTAGCTGTCGCTCATGTTTCTTGCTTTCATTTATATTTAATTTGTGGTCTGTGACTCATGTTTCTCCTTGGGCCCACTCCTCTGTCAAACATTTTTACTTAAGTGATCATTTTACCTTGTTTTCTCAGGCAGTGGGATTGGAACTGGCCCAGGGGTTATACAGGATAGGTACTCGCCCACTATGGGACGCCATCGCACCAACCCGCTCTTCAACGGCCACGCTGGCCACATTGCCCCTCAACCGCAGTCACAGTTTGACATGGGGCCAAAGTCTTTTGTTAAGTCCAACCAGGTAATTCTGTTAACGGTGGCAGTTAATATTAGTCAGTCCAATAAAGTAAATGTTTCTCTGCAAATCCTGAGGTCAAATCTCCCTCTTTAGACTTTTGAGCCTGTCTCTAATATCTTGCACTCATGTCACTTTCATAAGGTTCAAAACCAGCATTTCCTCAACCAGAACCAGAACCACATGGGCCAGCAGCAGGTTCAATCCAAGGACATGCCTCCACGATTCAGCAAGAAAGGACAGCTCAATGCAGATGAGGTAACTAGAAATATTTGTAGGTTTGTTCAGAGTGTTAAATATATTTACAGAATTCACGCGAAGTTTTGTGATATGTGCATTTTAGGGCTGCACGATTTGGCATTGGAATAAACCCGCACTGCTAAACTATGGTTTTATTCAACATTACTATTTAGGTTTCAAAGAAGTTTACAGGGATGAACAATGGGGATACGTGATTAGTCATTTCTGCTCATTCACACTCCTGCTCTCCCACACACATACTGAACAGACAGCTACAACAGAGAACATTCACTAAAAGCAGTTTAGTGACTCACCTCACGTAAAGTAGTTAATGCTGGGCCAAAAATAACTATGTTGATGGTTGTTTTTAGGTGGGGAAAAAAAAGTTACTAGGTGTAGCGATACAGGAGCAAAATTGTGTCTCTGCTTAAACAGACTGAGTAATCATCTCTTTATTAGTGGTGTTGATAATAAGCAAACTGTACACAAACACAGAACAGTTCATCACGCTCACACACGTACATATTTAATTAAATGTCAAATTGTTGTCAAATTGTTTATGTAATCCCACAGGGTGAAATTCCGACTGCAATTAATCGTGCAGCGCTAGTGCATCTTATTGTTTTGAGTTTTTTATATTTATATATTTATATTCACTTTTAAGCAATGTCTTCATGCCCAATGATTATAAAAAGACGCGTTATTCTGAGGAAAACAACCTGCTCCAGTCTTTTGTCTACCTTTTTACTCTTTCTTTATCTCCCTCCTGTGTGTTCTTCTCCACACTGTCCCCTCTTTTCTTCAAACTGGTAGCTGGTCCACTGACTGCGATTATGAGATATGAGGGCATGAATTTGTCTAATAAGCACATTTTGCATTTAAAAATGAGTTTGGCTAATCTCGTCGTCTTCTTTGTTCACATTGCTTCATGGTCCCACAGATCAGCCTCAGGCCTGCTCAGTCATTCCTTCTCAACAAGAACCAGGTACCCAAGCTCCAGCCTCAGATCCCCACCATGATGCCTCCCAGTGCCCAGCCTCCACGCACTCAAACTCCACCTCTGGGACAGGTAATAGGCAGATTGTCATAAACTGTTACTTTAACTAAACTATATTTTCAATTTTATATTACAGACAATATTTCCCAGGGAAAAGGGAAAACATTGAATGGAGGGACAAACTCTGTTTAAATGTCAGTTTGTTACTTGAGCTTTAGCTCTACAATAGTTAATAATAATTTTTGGCCTCAGCCTCCACAGCTTGGCCTGAAGACCAACCCTCCACCCATCCAAGAGAAACCTCAAAAGACGAGCAAGAAACCACCTGCAAAGGAGGAGCTGCTTAAGATGACTGTAAGCAAATCAATTAAGTTTTTTCTTTCCTGTAACAACTTTTTAAAGGAAAACGTAAGTTATTTTTCAAGTATCCTGATCGCTACAAGAAACTTGAATAATCTTTTCAGGAGACAATTGTGACTGAGTACTTGAACAGTAAGAACATGACTGAGGCTGTCAGTGGTGTGCGAGAGATGAAGGCTCCCAAGCATTTCCTCCCAGAGATGCTCAGCAAGATCATTGTGTGCTCCCTGGATCGTCCCGATGAGGACAAGGAGCACGCCAGCACTCTGATCCACATGCTCCGCATTGAGGGCCTAATCACTGGAGAGAACTTCATGCAGGTACGTACATGCACCGTTCATTGAATATCACACTGCGCTCTAAATGTATGTATATTTTGACTACAGTTTGGTACTACAGAAGGTGAAATTATTAAGAAAAAAATGATACCAGAATAACTGTTTGTCCAGCTCCATCAAGGAGGAAGGAGCTTATATTCATGCTCTTGTGTTTCCTCCCCCTCCTGCAGGCTTTCCTCAACGTCCTGGACCAGTGCCCTAAAATCGAGGTGGACGTACCCCTGGTGAAGTCCTATCTGGCCCAATTTGCAGCTCGGGCCATCATTGCAGAGCTGGTGAGCGTGGCAGAGCTGGCTCACCCCCTGGAGAATGGCACCCACTTCCCCCTTTTCTTGCTCTGCCTGCAACAGACAGCCAAGCTGAAGGACAAGGAGTGGCTGACGGACCTCTTCCAGCAGAGCAAGGTCAACATGCAGAAGATGCTCCCAGGTATGTTCCAGCTTTCTTTCCTACTGATGGTCCTCCTCCTGTCTCTGTAAAATAAAATCTACCTTTTATTCTCCATTTAAGTGAATCCCATCAATTTCATGTTAAAGAATAATGTGGGATCGTGTCAGAAATAAAAGCCCATCTTATGCTAAGAATGCTGAAAACTGTCTTAGCAGAAATCGATCAGAACAAAGACCGCATGCTGGAGATCCTCGAGGGGAAGGGGCTGAGTTTCCTGTTCCCGCTGCTGAAGCTGGAGAAGGAGCTGCTGAAGCAGATAAAGGCAGACCCCTCTCCACAGTCCATATACAAGTGGATTAAAGACAACATCTCTCCCAAGCTTCACACTGATAAAGGCTTTGTCAACATCCTCATGACAAGGTAAATGTCAAAATCATCAAAATGAACTGTAACTGACACTCATGCTGCATTGTCTTTCAGTCTTTAGTTTTTTCCTCGCCTCAAAGAACCAAACTTGCAGTTCAAATGGAATATAAAAGGGAGGACATTGGTGTAATCCCATATTTGAGAAACTAAACCCAATAAATGTTGTCATTGTAGCCTGAGAAAAAACTCTAAAGATTAATGAGTAAAATAGTTGCTTGTTAATTTTATGACAAGTACTTCAGAAAACCCTTTGACAAGTCAAGATGCTGTTATTTGCACATAAACGGGCACAGTCAAAGTGCACAAGTTGCAAGAAATGCAAATCGGTGTAACTGACCATCGTCCTCTGATCTCACCGCAGTTTCCTCCAGTACATCTCCCAGGAGCTGTGCGTGGCGGAGGGCGACGAGCAGCTGGCGGCCCCCTCCAAAGAGCAGCTGGAGCAGGAGAAACAGCTGCTGCTGGCCTTCAAACCCGTCATGCAGAAGTTCCTGCACGACCATACTGAGCTGCAGGTCAGCGCCCTCTATGCCCTGCAGGTGCACTGCAACGCCAGTGCGTTCCCTAAAGGTACAGTATCCTCAACCTGGGACCGTGTTATTGATGTTGTATTAACCTTACTAGTGTTTATGTTGGCTGATGGCAGGTACAGTAGTGGTTTTGATTACAAAGTTTGAGAGAGACCACAGAGAGGCTTTTATTTATTTTTTTTCTTATCCAAGTCCAGCTCAAGGATATGGAGGACTTCTACAACAAAACTCCCGATACCCCCAAATTTAATACTATATCCTGGATATGCAGTTGTTGTTTTTATGGTATTTTAATTGTTAAAGAGTTAAAAGGTGATGTGCTTATTTAAGTCAGTACCTACTCACTTGTCATGTCCACTCAGGCATGCTGCTGCGCTACTTTGTCAACTTCTATGACATGGAGATCATTGAAGAAGAAGCCTTCCTTGCATGGAAAGAAGATATTACACAAGAATTCCCTGGAAAAGGAAAAGCTTTATTCCAGGTACAACTCAATGATGAACTCGGTCACATGTATATGATGAAGAGCAGAAACAAATTGGGCTTTAATTGTCTTTATTGTGAGCGACTGTATCTTCAGCTCTTCATAGAGAATTAATGGCTCAAGTTTCTCCTTCCCTCAGGTAAACCAGTGGCTCACCTGGCTGGAGACAGCAGAGGAGGAGGAGTCTGAGGACGAAGCAGACTGAGGAACCCAAGCTGAAGCATTGTGGTGTAGAAGATCGACCTTGTCTTACTGTTACACTCGCCTTTCCTTTTGTTAAACTCCATGCTTAATTTAACCACTACCACGTGGCACTCAGCTGCTTCTGTGTCGCTGATATAAGTTGACAGCTTGTAGGGTCTCGTGTGTTACTACCATGATGATAGGCTGCAAAGCATCATTTGACCTGTTGCCTAAAGGATGTTGATTGGGTCTGTCCTACATCAGCTAAATGAATTCTGAAGTCTGGAGTGGCTCAAACACGTTTTTTTTGTTTGTTTTTCATTTTGCTCTGAGGATTATAGCCTTTTTCACTGTGTTGCATGTTTTTTTTTGTTTTTTTTTTTATTTCTACTCGGTCTTTACTGATTTAAATCTTTCTCGGTAGAAAACTGCTTTATTTAAAAATGTGTAGGCTTCCCCATAAGCAAATAAATTAATGGTGATCTTTGCTAATATTAGTTGAGACCGTTAACAAGAGGTCTTGTCAGCAACATGCTTTGTGATCTCCTGCAAGGGCCCAGCCTGGATTCATTTCCCTTAAAGTTGCAGGTGATGCTTATAAACAGCAGTGTGATTTCTAAAAATCACTAGTCGAGGTGCAGGACCTATCCATTTACTCCTCAATGTAACATTCAGCCTGTTTCAGAAAGTATGATGGATGATCAGAGGCCCAGCTGAAGTGAGCGAAGCATAAGCTGGCAAAGCATTTCATAATGAGTTAAGGTGCGTGTTTAGTCAACCAGTGCTTACTAAAATGTGTTTTTCTTTTTTCTTTTTAAATAAAAGTGCTCTTCATAGTGATTGATGAGCATCTTCCTTTTCTTGTTTTGGTTGTTTTTCCCTCATCAGGAGATTCCTCCTCCTCCTTGTCCCCCTTTTATTATGTCTGTCTTGTCTTTAAATGAGTGGTTGCAATACTCATCAAATGTTACAATATTTAAAAGGAAAAAAAAACAACAACTAATCATTGGTGTGCTGCCATAACGTTTCAAAGTTGCCTGTGTTTCTACCTCTTAGTTAGATGGGCTTTTGTTTTGTGCTGGGATAAGGAAATCTACTAAGAAGAACCTAGAGCCCACACGGGCTAAAGTATTTGAGTTAGTACCGGTTTGATGGCACAGAAATTAATTGGAGCTGATCTTTCCTTTGACGCTTCACATGGTTTACAAGTATTAATGGCTAAGAACGAAAGAAAAGCATGGTTTTAATCGCTGATAGCTCAGCGTCCTCTTTGAAAAATGTACCTGTTAACATGGAGGCTTTCAGAGTGTCATCTCGCCCATAATTAGGAGTGATTAGTGCGAGCATGACCTATTGAATCTCAATGCTGTACATCATATGGAAAATTAAATCCGATTTTTAATGTCTTTTTTTTGTTTTGTTTTTTCTTAATTTGGCAAGTAGAAGCAAAGTTTTAGTTGGGTTGTAATTGACAAACCCAACTCATCGAGAAAATAAGCTAAATAAATGTCAAGTTTTACACATTTGTCATGCTCACAAGCCATGTTTATGTATAAGGCAATGGATTTGGATCATATTGTAAGGTATTCATAAATATTGTGCACCTCTATTGCTTTAATGTCAATAAAGATCAGTACATGAGCACCAAAACTTATTTTCACCTTTTATTAACAGTGCTTTTTCTGACAGGTTTGCATCATAACGCCTCATGTTGTTATACATTTAGACTTGGCCTCTCAAACTGTGCAATGTGACATTAAAACCTTTTCTGAAGTTCAGTATTGTGCTGTAGCTCTACTGTGTAAATTATCAAAAAAACTCTACGAACAGATTTACCGTCCTCTGATAAGCAACAGTCCTGAAATAAATCACTTTAAGTTATTTTGACATTACAAATACATCCTTAAACTGGTAAAATGATTAAGTAAAAAGTATATTTTGAAGTGTAAGTGAAGAGAGACGATCACTGTGTGACTGCTCAGGCAGGATGAGGTACGCAGGGAGGGTGCGCTGGGGCCTGGAGTGTAAGGCCCAAACCAACAACCAGACATTCATATTTTACCTCTTGAACACATTAAGAACTGTAAAACATTCTGTCTAGCAGCAGCCATAGCCGATCGAGTCATGTTTCACCCTGTCTTGCTGTCAGAAGTCCATAGGTGCTGATCACTCCTGATCTGTAGGGATCCAGAAGTATTCCACCACCTTCCTGCTTCTGCGTGGGGGTGCAGAGTCGGGTCGCTCCCCACCAAACGCTGGCAGCTCATCAAAGTGACTCGGACCCAAATCCCTCCCCATGTGTGGAGCTGAGACTCTCAACATAGTCCTGGGAAAAGATTAACTATCTATGTAACACATGCCGTGGATGTTTTTTGTTTCTGAATGGTTTCAAATGATCTGTTTTCAGGGCCCCCAGGAGGCCACAGGTTTACCTGGATGAGCTCCTCTCAGGCTCTTCTGTACTGGACTCAGGGGTGGATATGTACACAGGGTCTCCCTCCTGAACAAAATCATGTGACAGTAGGTAGAAATTGGATCTTGCAATAATTTATGTGTAGGTTTGGTTGTTTAGGAGCAGCACATGTTAGCGTAGAATCTCACCGTGAAATTTCTTGTTGTGCCGTCTGGGTTTTTAAGAATCTTAACCCTTTGATCGCTCTCTGTCATGCACAGGAAATAGCTCTTGATGTTGGCTTGACACTGTTGGATCCAGACCCACAAGTACATTTTAAAAACATAAAATATATTGAGCAATTATCCATAGAGTGTACATGGGAGTTAACAAAGTCTTTCTCTCTGACTCAGAGAACAGAAGTGTGTGATAGTTTAGTGGTAGTGAGGATTTCTGGGATGTTTCCTTACTGCTTTGCTCTGCCTCTGAGCCCTGAGGTCCTCCTCAGCTCTGAACCTGTCGGCTAACTCCAGGTACTTCTCCCTCCAGTTCAGACACTCAGCTGTCCTCTCCTGCCTCTCCTTCTCAGCCAGACGCCTCTCATCCTCGGCCTCCCGCTGAGCCTGGTTGGCTTTTTTGCTCTCCTCCTCAGACGCTATTGCTCTACGCCTTGAATTCATCTCATTGTAAACAAAACTCTGAAATTACATCTTGTTTTGACAGCCAGGCTGCAGAGTCATTGTTCTGATTCCATTCCCGAGTAGTCTGACAAACCCGCTCTAGTTGTTCGGCTGTTACGTTTGCAGCTTAGCCGTATTCTAACTTCTTTTAAAATTTCCTTGTGATCTCAAGTTTGCAAAAAGAGTTAAGCTCAAAATAATCTTCCTCAGAACAGTATATGAAAATATCCTGAATATATATCTTTGGGAGGTATTACTGCTTGTTTTGTCCTCATGACAAAAGCATGGATAGATCTATAACTAAAAACACATGGATTAAGGAATTCTCCTTTGAAGAACCATCTGCGTTTGCTGACATTTGACAGGGACCACCTATGCACATTACAAAATGAAAGTGAACAAGTGTGATTTAACATTCTGCTTCTAATGGAGTGTAGTCCTGTATGAAACATTATATTTCTCATAAAACAGCCACACTGACTTTAATCTTCGTGTTTGCTGTTTTGTCCTCCTCCTTCGACAGCTCCTTTTAACTCTCTTCATCGTTCCATTTAGCTCCTCCACTTAATGTTGTGATAACACTCCCAAACTGGATGTGTCTAAAATTATATCTCAGTTAAATAATAATAAATATGTTAGGTTTAACGCGTACAACAATTGATCTGATATTGTTCTACATTTTGTCTGGTAATTGGAAAATGAAGCATAATTATACAGGTAATGTATGTACAGACATAGGTGGCTAAAAATTGCAGGATGGGGTGTATTTAAATACCCCAGGTTTGTTGTTATGTGTTGATTTATTACATCCTTTAGGTGGAGTAGGTTCAATTCTTTAAAATAAATTCTTCCTACTTCAGTAGTGAGAGGCACCATGTACCTAGAAATTCCTACCTGTGACATTGTTCCCACTTCCTGTCTTGAACATATTTTCATCTCCACTGACGCTACAATCTTGTCAACAGTTAACATTCTTCTGTTTGCCTACATAGTTATTATTAATTATTCATATATGCACAGATTAAATCAACAAACCTTGACCCATCACCTCAATATGTAGATCACATATTGCAGTAACTGATTAATATATTCTGATGCTGTTGTAATGTTTGATTGTGATAAATATAATTGTTTGTAAAGTTCTTTATAGCCTTATGAGAAATGTGCCATATGAATGGCATTTTTGCCACTTCTAATATGTGGGACAGTCCACTCTGTACATGGGTGGCAAGTTTAAGGAAAGAAAGACATGAAATAATTAACGTTATGTTAACAATTCATGTATTATGTCTTCCTTTCCATAAACTTGCTGCCACCCTGGTACAGAGTGGACTGTCCCACATATTAGAAGTGGCACCTTGATACTCGTAAATTCAAATATCCCAGATATATGATGTTTGTTGTTGCAAGACTGATCATTTGCCTTTGTGCTCCAGCTTAACAGTAAAACAGTAAAATGGTGTACACAGAAGGTGAGTGAGCTGCTGAGCTGCTGCTGTAGTGTGCTACATTCAGGTTATCTGTGTTGTGAGGCATTCAGGGACAGAGCGGGTGTGTGTTAGACCCTTAGTAATAGTAAAAGGAACACTTTTATAAGGGGATATTAGGGTGTCATCTGTGACTATGTGACTGAATGAGTACAGATTTAACATAAAGCAATGCTATTAACTAGCTGTTAACTAGTATTTAAGAATCAAGCCAGGAGATGATAGACGTCATGGATGTATTTTAGCCAATATTTGATGCTATTATGTTCCATTTTTTTGTAAAATGTATTGTTTTTTCTTGCCTAGTGCAGCTTTAATGTCCCGAAGGTGTCCACATACTGACCTCTCTTTAATCTGGACATTTTCTTGTGTGACTTGACTCAGCTTGTTTCTTAGGTCGTCTCTGTCTCCTTCCAAGATCCTGTTCTCCTTCAACAGGGCCTGTTTTTCTCCCGTCACTCTATCCAGCTTCAGTTTGGTTTCAAAGTAGTTCTTCTCTGTTTGTGTCAGTAAAAGCTGCAGATCCATGTGCTACAAAAAAGACACTCCACTGATAATATTATATTAATTTATACACTGGTTGATATAAGGGATATTACACATCCATTCTGGTTAAAGTGACGATTTACCACAATGCAATTTAGAATTTATTTAACTATTAAGTATTAGAATTTCTTATTAATAACAGATTACATGCCATGTGTCACTTTTGTGTGTGTACCTCTTTTTTAAGATGCTGCAGTTCGTCATTCAAATGTCGCCTGTCAGCTTCAGCTACTTCCTTGTCCCGCTGACACCCAAGGGCCCGGGCCTCAGCCAGAGCCCTGCTCTTCTCCGCCTCGCCCCTGGACTCTTCAGCTTCATCTGCAGCATGGGAACACAACGTTGCCCTCTGCTGGCTCTGATAGAGCTTCTGCTTCAGCTGATGGTGGTTAAACAGAGGGGTGAGTGTACAGCAGTGACTCGGTCGGGAAACACTAGATGCCTGCCTTTGTTTCTAAACGTAATATGACCCAATAAGAAAACTACAGCCTAATATATGGGCAGAGATAATTGGTTTATATTCATGTGTGATTGATTTATGATGTGTACACTTTCTTTTTTCTTTTCTTTTCAGACCTTTTATTTTTATCTCCCGAGTGGTGCGCTGATTAAAACTATGTCCAGTGTTTGAACGTACCTCTTTGATTTGAGCTTGCAGCTCCTGGTTCAGGTTTCGGAGGTTCCTCATGGTAAGCTCATTCTCTGTGCGCATTGTAATCCGTTCCATGTGGATCTCATTTGATAAGTACTTGTTTTCTTTCTTCAGATCCTCACATTCCTGAGTCAAGTTTACATTATCAGTGACATGTGAACAAAAAGTAAAGTGTTTCATTCCAAAGGATACAAACTCATAACATGATGTATTACACAAAATTAACTGAAAGAATGATGACCTTATTTAGGAACATGAAGCTTGACTTATTAGGGTGCACAGGGCTCTGACATCAAAAACGTCAAACTTCAGGAGACCTCAGCTCAGCCATCAGTGAACTTTTTTTTCTTCTTCTCTTCTCTCTTGTCACTGTTGCCATTTTAGGTAACATGTACATGTTGTTTCTAAACCTAACTTTAACTTGTTTTCTCAACTACCTGATTTACCTCAGTTAACATTGTGTCTTTACCCCTGTAACTCACTCTCGCATGTGTGGAAGCCTGCTGATACTCCACAAGATGGAGCTGTTAGCTCTGAATCCTGAGCAAAGCTAAAGAATATTGTCATATTGGTATTTACACACTCCACAAATCTGCTGTACATGCTTCAGCTAGTTGGGCACATCGATATCATGCCACTGTAAGTGTATCATTATTCTCTGTTTAAAATGAGGACGGTTCAGTTATATTAATATTTATTCTGCATGTTTTCCTACAGTGACAGTTTCTAGCAACGCGGTATGTTGTGTAAATCTTGAGAACTCTGTCTGTTACACCTGTTTGCGGTAATTAGAAGCCACTATTTTAAAAGTAGCGCAGCTGTGTGAGAAACACAGACCTGAGCTGATATTTTTTTCAAGACAAGGTCAAACTAAGTTGTTTACGCATTTAAGTCTGACTGATAGAAATAAGAATAAAGCAAAAATGACTTTGGACACAGTGCTCGGGGACAAAATTATATCATCCCAGATGTTCTTGTGGTCACATAGACCCCCTTAAACTGACCACATTTACACTGAGGACATAATCCCGCAGCATTTCTTTGGAATAGACATTTGGTTTCCTGTTGTTCCTTAGTAATGCATTTTACAAATAAAAAACAAATAAAACCTTCTTACCTTTCTTTTTCTGACCAGCTCTCCTTGCAGATGGTTGATTTGGAGGAAGGATCCATTGGAACTGATGGCACTGACCGGCCTTACGGCCCGTATAGGCCTCCTGGTTGGTCTGGAGAGACCTGTAACCTGTTCTGTTACTTCATTCCCAAATGGGCTGCCTTTGTTAATGTTGCTGCTGCTCATGGACCAAGACTTGGACAGGCTATTGTCTAACCAGGATCTCCCGGCCGTCTGCAGGTCTGTGTGGGACTTGGCTCTGAGCGACATTTCACAGCCAGATCGGTGCAGTTTTAACAAAAATGTCAATTCACCATCATTTTGATGATGCTATGAGTGAAATGGTCCCCTTGAGTTGTAGGCAGAAAATAGGCCCAACTACATGATTGTTCTCAGTTTAATGCTGGGTTCACTGGGTGGATCCTATCACCAACTGAGCATCATTCATTATTCATCAGGTAACATGATAGGAACACCTGCGTGAGACAGAGGCAAACTGTCAGTGTATATTGGTGTGAAAACAATTTCATTCAGATTTTCATATAAATCCTCAAATATTTACTTACTTAGCCAAACATGACATTCTCAGGTAGATGAAGTTTGCGGGGACAAAGATGGCCAGGGCAAAGTCAGTGGCTATTGTCTCTGACAAAAAAACAAGTTTGTTTTGTCGCCCTTTGCCTTCCTAACAAAACTGGTGTTGATATTATTGCTTTACCTTTTGAAACATATGGATAACTAAAGGTATACTTATTTTATTCATGTCATTTCTTTTAATCATGACCGCTTTTTCCCTAAACTTAGTTACATAATTTTTGTGTAAGCCTTTCCACATCAACACAGCTGTGTCAAATCAGCAAAGGTTCAAGTTTTATAAAGGACATGTAACAATATTGTAAGGCACTGGTCATTTGTGTTTTTATACAAGGCAGTTTTTTTCTATTATCACAAAAGAACAAAATAATTTTAAAAATATATGACCTTTACAATCTTATATCAATCCATACAAATAGCATTTTTGTACTTACAATGGATAAATAACAATTACAATAAATAATAAAATGATATTAACAGTAACAAGCTGCATACATAAACACACAACACATATAGTTTTGTATTATTTTATAAGTAGGCACTTAGCAAAAGTCAGTTATGTGAATTATATGTCTGTGGAACAAAAGTGTATGTAATTGGTTTTGGATCAGAGACTTCAGAAAAAAATCCCTTCTCATCCCCAAGGATGACTTTGTGTAATGATCCTTCATGAAGGAAAATGTCACTCTTTTATCACTGAATTATGTTTTTCTGTCCCAGTGGATGAAGTGGGGCTTCTTCACTCTTCCTGAGCAGCGAAGTGTGACAAATTAGCTTCTCCTTCAGCTCCAATATCTGTGTCGCAGGCCTGTATCCGTTACAGCCCAGCCCCAGTCACCCATGGTATAGCCTGAAGCAGGCAGGAAGCTCCATTATTCAGACAATATTCACTGAGTCATGCAAGTAGGGCAAGTTGAACTTTTACATTCAAGTGAAAACACACTGGACTCACTGATAAGAACAGCCCTCATTCTGACAGCACATTCAGGTTTCCTGAACCTGGGTTCCTCAGATTCGAGAAATATACAGTTTTGACTGAAAGGCTATTATGTGAATCTCCAGAAAATAAGTAATCTAAAATGTTTTGACAAACTGTTGTTACAAATTCATATTTCACACAACCAAAGATTCAAAAGTCCATTAATATGTGTATAATTTAATTGGGAAAAAAAACATTATAGAGTTATTTCATTGAAAGCTAATAAACCCAAGATTCCTGTAAACAAACTATGGCTATTGTGCTTGTTTCCAGCTCATTCATCTGGTCACTGTGATTGACAGCAGGAATCCAAATAAGATTTCACAGTTTTACTTCGACTTTTGACTAAAATATCTTATCAGTTCATCTTTGATTTCAAGTTGAATTTGGAATCTGAAAGTGAAATCTCCACAAAATGGTCCCATAAATATATTGTTCACATGAAGGCCAAAGAGCAGTGAAATGACCTCTGACCTCAGGCAACCAAAATCTAATCAGTTCATCCTTGACCCAGGCAACTACGTTACCTAAAAAATTGCGTTCCTATACAGCTAAACTGCAATCCCGATTATGTTTTTGTAGCAAACGCAATCATTATGTTGTTGTCAGGCACTGTATATTGTGAATGAATGAAACGTCACACTGATTAACCAGAATTGAGTTGTAAGGAGGTGGTTGGCGTGGATGGCCGGACTGGCAATGTGCAGACCCGAGTTTGAGACCACAGTCCAGCGTGAGATTAGGGTTACAGATAGAAAAGGTTTTGCAATTACATTTCTCAGAAATATGTAATCGGGATTGCAGTTTACTTTTAGGAGACAGGTTTTCCCCAGGTGGTTTGTGAGAATTCACCTCATGGAGCCCCCACGTATGTATTTTACAAGAAGGGATGGATGTGAGATTATGGCGAGCTTGACCTTTGACTTTGGGCTGTCACAATCTAATCAGTTCATCCACATTTAAAGAAATTCCACTAACTACATGAATTTACAACCAGAAATCACAATGAAAAAAGAAATACATGAAATACACAAGTTGAATTTGCAGTTGTCATTATTATTCTGTTGCCTATATATTCATATTATCATGTTATTATATGTTAACTATAATAACTATATATGTTTTTTAATGCATAAGCACAGGCAAAGTCACCCACTGAGCTTCTGGCAAACAGACCTGCTGCTATTTCATCAACTCCATGTTTCACTCTTTGAAACATGGAGTTATGTAATGGGACACGCTGTTATCCGTCTGTGCCTGTTAGTCCAGTGAGAAATTAGATGCCACAGAAACATTCAAGAAAAAGCATTATAGACCTCAGTTAAGTGGGAGAGCTGGAAATAATTATAGAGAAGAAAGAAAGGGGTTACAAAGAGAGACAGTGAAATAAAAAACAGATATACAGGAAGAATGTGGAGGAAGTTCCCTTTCCTATACTCGCCTGACTGATGATAAATGTCGAAAAGCAACCCATCTTTATACCACTGACAGCCTCTGAACAAAACCACAGACGTGCTGAAGTAAATAGTATTTGATTTGCCAGTGAAGACTTCCTTTGATAAAGGGTTTTTCAATGCTGCTTTGTATTTATTTCTACCAATTTAATTGTCAGTTGTTTCCTGTTTTGACAATTCCTGGAAGTCCTCAATTAGTTTTTACTTTTAGCTGGAGGTTAAGTTGATGCTTTATGTGTTAGAAGTTGGTGATCTTCCAAAACGACGTTTGACTCAAACTGAGAGATACTGTGACAATCTTTCTTCTGTGAATGTGGGTGTTATCTCACTATGGGGCATCAAGCAGATTTGACCTGTCCTTCCTGTTTCCTCAGCTCATGTATATCCCATTTGTTCTGAGGACTTTCCTCTGCATTCCCTGTATTTGGTTCTTTACCTTCACCCTGTTCAGTTTTACATATATTTTAAACAACATGGCAAGAACTAGTTTTTTAACCCACATTTTTCTTGTTTCTTTTGCAGCCTTTTTGCTGATCACTGAATCCAGTCTAGTTAATGGTGAGTTTTTCTATATTTAATGGTATTTACTTTAATTTGTAAACATTTTAAAAATTTCTTGAATCTTACATGTCTTTTTAGTGTTAACAAGCTATTTTCAGCACACATTGGCTCTAACTCCTGCACACTTTTTATGTGATAGTCAGGGTCAGTCAAGAAAGAAGATACAGTGGGTAAAATAAGCATTGAACACTTCACCATTTTTCTCAGTAAATATATTTCTAAAGGTGCTACTGGCATGTCGGTAACATTACACTAATCCATACATACCAAAACAACTAGACATTAAGTTATGTGTAATAAAATGGAATGACACAGGAAAAAGTATTTAACACACTAACTGAAATTTATTTAATATTTCAAACAAAAGCCTTTTTTTTGGTAATGACGACTTCAAGACGCCTCTTTTATGGAGAAACTAGTCACGTGCATTGCTGAGGTGTGATTTTGGCCCATTCTTCCACACAAATCTTGAAGCTTCTTTGGGCCTCTCATCTTTAATTTTTTCCATAGATTTTGGATTGAAGTCAGGTGATTGGCTGTGCCATTCTAGCAGCTTTATTTTCTGTCTCCAACAGTGCTCACTGGAACATTGAGAAGTTTAGGTTGCAAAGGTCTTGCGATAGCTATTTGCTTTTACCCACGTGATGTTTCTTGTGTGACACTTTGGTAATGAAACACCTTTTTATGGGCCATCGTCTGGAACTGAATCAAACGATATTTATTTGCACTGACAAGGGGCAGTATTGCTTTCTTATCACTCATAGATTTCAGCTGGTGTCTGGGCTTTCAATACCTTTTGGCGCCTCCCTTTCTTCATGTGTTAAATACTTTTCCTTGTGTCATTTCACATTATTACACATACCTCATTTTATGGGCATCTATGGTTTGATTTCTTTGCATGTGTGGATTGCATGGGTTGTTACTGACATCTGGTGAAAATCTAATGTCAATAGCACTTTTAGAAAAATATTTACTGAGAAAAATTGT
>OMLM01012341.1:0-21712 GCA_900302695.1 Helostoma temminkii
GAGTGAACACCTCAGAGCTGATTAAAAAGGCCCAGCAGAGACTGTACTTCCTCCGGCTTCTAAGAAAGAACAATATTGCCCAGAGACGGCTGGTTTCCTTCTAGCGCTGCTCCATTGAAACCCTCCTCACATACTGTACTATACTTTGGTACAGCAGCTGCACAGCGGCTCAGAGGACAGCTCTGCAGAGGGTCATAAAGACGGCACAGAGAATGCTGCCCTCTCCTCAAACTGGAGGAACTACACAGTTCCCACTGCCTCAGAAAAGCCCAGAACATCATTTAGGACACAGCTCACCCTGGTCATTCACTGTTTGAACTGTTGCCGTCAGGCAGATGGTTCAGATCAGTAAAAACAAGGACCAGTAGATTTAAAAACAGTTTTTATCTCAACGCCGCTATATTTTAATTTGCCTTTGTGCACCTTCCAATTTTTTTTTGTTTTTAATACTTGTCTGTGTGTGTCTGTGGTGACTGATTGGGTTTTTTAGGTTACTATATATTTTTAACCTTATTTATTTATTTTTATTATTATTTTATTAATGTTTTATTGTTTATTTTAATTTCATTTTTATTAAATTTTGCACACAGACTAAATGGCACTTTAAAATTTTGTTGTACAGGTTACAATGACAATAACACCAAGATTGGCAGATTCGCCATTGGTGCCCTGCGATCTCCAGTTTGGCAGCAGGTCAGTGATGGTCTGGGGAGGCATTTCCTCCGGGATTACCAGGATGAGATCCTCAGACCCATTGTAAGACTGTATGCTGGTGCAGTGGGCCCTGGGTTCCTTCTGATGCATGACAATGCTAGGCCTCATGTGGCTGGAGCGTGTCAGCAGTTCCTGCATGATGAAGGCATTGATGCTATGGACTGGCCTGCCTGTTCCCCAGACCTGAATACAATCCAGCACCTCTGGGACATCATGTTTTGTTCCATGCACCGACGCCATGTCACACCACAGACTCTCCAGGAGTTGAGTGATGGCCTGGTCCAGGTTTGGGAGGAGATCCCTCAGGAGAACATCCACCGTCACATCAGGAGCATGCCCAGACGTTGTAGAGAGTGCATACAGGCAGTGGAGGCCACTCACACTACTGAGCCTCATTTTTGAATTGTCTTGAGAGTTTACTGTCAGTTTTCTCAGTGGACCAATTATTCTGCAGCTGAATCTTTAGGACACCGACTGACATCAACTGCTCAGTCTGCAGTCAGTCAGAGACTGTCTCTGGATGTCTGTGTCCCTGATGCTGCAGGACAATTTGAATTGCAAACGATTTCAGAGCTGCAGCCTGAGCTCAGTAGGAAACCTTCACACGAGCACCAGAGTCAAAGTGACTTGAGACGTGTTGTGTTGTGTTTATGCTGCCACTTACAGTTGTATGGATGAATCCTGGCACCTCTTCACAAACACTCTGAGACATGAGATATGTCACCAGCTTTAGAACATTTTAGAAAACAAACACAGTCTCCTCTTGCTGCTGTAAAGAACATAGCAGAACATTTTCTAAGCAAACTGTAGAAGTGCAAGGGATCTGTGTTGGTCGACACGACAGAAGCACAATCTGCAGGATGATTGATCAGACTCAGTAGAGGTGAAAACCTCACTGAACTGTAAGTCCAGACGTCTCCACTGATGTGTTGTATGAATGTGGGCTGACGAAGTTAAACTATAGGAGGAGAAGGCAGCAGCACTTCATGTAAAGACGACTTTGCCAGCTGTTAAACATGGAGCTGGATCCATCTTCAGGAGATCCAACAGGAGTGTGTTAAGAAAAATCTACGTCTGATTCATGACGTGCTCTTAAACTGCTGATTTAACTTCACTCTTATCTTACTGAGGCCTTCTTCAGTAGAAAGCGGGTTCTAGCTGTTCTGTTCTGATCTGAATCGTATGTTCGTATCGTATCGTATTCGTATCGTATGGTCTGTGGATTTTGGAGGTGAATGAGGCCCAGTGATCCTAAACGCACCATGAAATCCAGCACAGAGAACCTGAAGAGGCACAGCTGAAGGTTCCTGTGTGCTACAGAAACCTGGGGAAATAAGATCTGAGACCACGAACAACCTGACGCACAAGACACGATGGTGTCTAACCTAATCCAGACTGTGGCAGCAGGATGTGTACTGACTCAGACCAGAGTCCACTGACACCTGGTGGACTGTAGAACACACAGCAGCTGCAATAGAACTGTGGTATAAAACCCTGGACTGGACCTTAGTCCTGGTTCCAGTCTCTTTTCATTGAAATAACCAGATTAAGAGAATGAACAGAACAGAACTGAGTCTCCATGTTGGACCCAGCTGAGCCTCACACAGGTGGATTTAGTTACTGAAGGGTCCAGAGATGAGCAGATTATTCTGATCAGTCCACACATTTAATCTGCATCAGTGTTTCGTTCACTGTCCATCACTGCAGGTGAGAGGTACCAGAGGTAAAACTGCACTAAAACCACACCTGCCTGGAACAATCCGGCCTGTGTTTCCGATCTGGTTCGGTTCTGGAGTGTACCCTCTTCACATCGTGTTCCGCCTAAACGATCAGAAGTGATGACTGTTCCTCAGGTACGACTCACTTCCTGTTGGTGTCCTGGTTCATGGGCAGAAAATGAAGGAGTAGAACCAGAAAGAATTTAGTAAGAGAACCCAGTTCACTGTGATGGTTCTGTGTTCTACTGCATTCTACTGTGTTCTACTGTGTTTTACTGTATTCTAATGTGTTGTACTGTATTCTAATGTGTTCTACTGCATTCTACTGCTAATCTACTGTGAAGAGGCTCCACTCACTTTATTACATCTGCACATGAACATGAACAACCCTCTTCCACTGTAGAAATGTCAGTAGAAATGATTCTGTAGCACAACAAAAATTATAATCCACAGGATTATCCCTATAAACTTCCTTCCTCAGTTGTCAATAATCCAGATCCCAGAAGCTATTTGAGTCTGATTTTACTGTTTTTTATTTTCATTTATTAAAATAGAAATAGTGAGTAAAAGTACAAAATAGAAATACTCATCACACAGTTCTTCAGAAGTACTTTTTACCAGTGAATACTGTGACACTTCATGTCCACCAGGTGTCACTGTGACATCACTATCTCTCTCTCTCTCACACACAAACACACACAAACACACACAGATGTGTGAGCTGCAGCTCCATGAACACAAACTTTAGTAAGTGGAGGTGTGTGTGGTGTTTTGATTCATACTTGAACGTTCTGGTTCTTGGTTCCCAGTCTTGTCCTGTTTGGGTTATTTTATCCAGGTACAGTCCAGGTACAGTAGCTCTAGACCGCACCTCTGTTCTCAGTTCATTGGTTGGACTCCAGTTGGTGTTCGATGGCATCAGTAGCTTAGTGTTTCACTTACTTTTTCTCATTTTAATGTGCAGGTTGTCATGACTGTGTCTGATCAGCTCAGAGATACTGAAATATTCATCACGGTGTCCTGCAGGATGTCAGTGACCTCACAGCTCCACAGGTCAAGGGAAGGCCTCACCGTCAGTCTCCACCCACTGTGAGCGTCACCTTTTCACATTAACAGGTAAAACAGCAGTGACCTTCATCACTCAGCTTCTCATTAACTATTCAGCACATGTTGATGATGATGATGACTATCTGCTGCTGCTGATAAGCACTCTCCATGTTACCAGTCACTGAAAACCAAAAGCCATAATTACATCTTCCACACTTTGATTGGCTTTTAATTCCCTGACAGCCAATCAGCTTCTCTGTGTGGCGTTTGATGCTCATTTAAAACTCCCATAATCCTCTCTGAGAGCTTGAAGCAGCTGCACCACAAACACAAAAAGCTGCTTTTGTCCTTGTGTCACTTTTCTTCTTATCAGCTGGTTCGTTCAGAAGTCCTCCTTATGTAGTTTCCTAATCCCTCCACACTGTGTGTGTGTGTGTGTGGTGATGGTTACCATGGTTACCTATTTAGTTAAATCATTAGTAACATTAACTGGTTCAGGTCTGGTCCAGTCTGACTCAGCTGGTGCTTAGACTGAAGGCTGTGAATGTCTGACATGTCCAGGTTGCTCTAACTCCAGCACGTCCACAACCCTGAGCTGACGTTTTCTTTGCTGTGACTCAGTTAATTAGTTAGGAAATGTGTTTTATTTGAATAGTTCTGCTGAAGATCAAAAATACTGAATGTTGAGATGCAGACAGAGCACGCTCAGTTCGATCCATTTGTCTTCCATCATGTCCGACCGCGTCTCCTCCAGGAAGTGACTCAGTTAAAACAAACCTGTCCTGTCACTGTGATGACAGCGTCTGTGTGAGACTTAGGATTTCACCCCACTACACTGAAGTAACCAGGTTACCAGGCTTCTCCAGAAGCTGATTTTCAACTGTCATGTAAAGAGGAAACCTGGTTTCTGTGATCAGGGTAGAGGATCAGAGAAACCTGGTTTCTGTGATCAGGGTAGAGGATCAGAGAAACCTGGTTTCTGTGATCAGGGTAGAGGATAGTTGCTCTTCAGTCACAACCAGTGAAGAGTTTTTCACTTATATGTGAACATCCTTAAATCCAGGCTGGCTCAGCTGCAGACTCTGACAGGACTGAGTGCATCAGCATTGGGACCTTAAACAGTTTTCTCTACTCTTACAGTGATTCACACTGTGAAACCAACTGCACTGTTCCAAATCATTTTATTTTCCTAAGACTTTCTACAGATGAACTCACAGTGTGCATGAGGTTCATAAATCAATACTGTGATCAATAACGTGTCTCACGGAGTCACGAGCCCACAGAACTATGACCTTTTCATGCTGAGCAACAAGCTGCTCACTGCACAGCAACTAGAAAACACCAAGTTAAAGTTTCAGACTGAAATTATCTCATTTTCACTCCTTAACTCTTATTTAAACCTAATTTCTTTCCAGTGAAGAATGGTGTGGTGCCCCTGAGGGATCCAGTCATCCTCCTCCTCCTCCTCCTCCTCCTCCTCACTGTTCTCCTGGAAGTTTCCACGAGGACGAGCACTGGAAGGTAATGGGCCACAGACTCCTAATCAGGGCTTTTCTGGGGCTAATTGTGGGCTTTGTTTTGGCCTCGTCTGTCTCATCCTCCCTCACAGCCGGGAGAGTAATGAGGTGTTGCGTGATACGATGTCCCCCTCAGGACACCGACCCACTCAGTGGAGGTCCTGGGAGCTCGTAAAGAGCAGAAGTTAATGGACAGAAACTGTGAGGAAAGAAAGGAGAGAGGTCTTTAAGCTGATAAAGACAAAGTGTGATTGTGCAGGAAAGAGAGGAAAAGTTAGAGAAGGGAAAATGAAGACGTTGCAGCAAGAGACAGATCGATAAAGAGAAGCAATAAATAAGGACGGAAAGGTGAAAGAGCCATAGGGGAGTGAGCGGAAGAGGCAGAGATCCAGAGGCAAAGACACAGATGTTCTTTTTATTGAACCTTCCAAATCAACAGAATCATTTGAAAAAGCTTAATGTTCTCTGCAAAGTGTTTGTACCAAGCAGCTGCAGCTTCACAGGCACAGTTTCCCACAAACTGCAGAAACATTTAACTGAAATACTTTGTTGGACTTCTGTCAACATGCCACTTTTTTGTGGCAGTCACAACACAGCAAGACAGTAGATCATGCAGCACATGACCATGACAGCTGGAACCAGCTGTTTTACTATGGAAGATCTACGCAGACATACAGTATCATCAGCAAAAAAGGGATGCAGTCCTCAGCAAGCATGCATAACACCAGGTCCTGTAGCAAAAAAAAATGAATTTCGGTTTTGCTTATCAGTTCTGAAATGTGGAACCAATGCTGTGCATGTCATTTGTTGGATAAGCTCTAGCATGCATGGCTAACGTTACAAGCTACAACAATATGTGGAAATCAAACCAAGTCAACTAAAGTATAGCTTCACTCACTGCATCAGCAGCGAAGGACAGTAAAGACAGACACCCTGTTCTATTAAGCCAGTGCCAGGGCTTCCTGAGAGCTAGTGCTTAATTTCAAACCAGTTCTTTGTGTTTCACCAGTCAAAGAACCAAATCCCAGTCAGAAAACTGGTTCCAGCCTGGCACCTAGCATACAAACACTCTGGCATACATACACTCACACACTCTTGACAAACTCTGCACAAACTGCTGTTTTGCACACCATTGTCTACCTCAATGACAGCGTTTGTCTTGTCTTTGCACTACATGTTGCACATGTGCACTTTGTGTATTTAGTATGTGTACATTTTAACCTAATTTATGTTGTCTAATGTAGCACCTTGGTCCTGGGATGTGTACTGTCCTGTATATTGTTGAAATGACAATAAAGACTACTTGACTTGACTTGACTTGACCAACTCTCTGCTGGTCTAGAACCAAGAGCTGATTGTGATTGTCAATCATAAATTGTAAAAAGCAATTATTGCTAATTATCTAGCTAATAGCTAATAGCTAACAAAGGCTAACACATGCCCAATCTCAGTTATTTAGGTAATGTCAGGTACGGTAGAGAAAGGTTTGTAGGAAAAACAGCCAATGATGGTGAGGTACCTACCTTGGGAAAGTAGGTAAGGTACAGGAGTTCGATGGCAGTTCCAGCAGCTCGTCTCTTTGTGATGATTCTGTTAGTTCTGTTGAGTTTTGTTGTCTCATCTTCCTCCATCTCCTGTTGTTGCTCTTCTGAACTGATGGGATAAGTGGATTTACTGGGACTTTTCTGATCTCCTGTGTTTGTGTGAGGACTTTTGGTGACTTTGTTTGGAGGCACGTTACCAGTGATACAGCATTGTTGTCCAGCTAGCATGCTATTAACAGCTAGCTATTAGCCATGCTCCTGCTAGCCATGTCCTGCCACCAGGAGAGAGACTCTGAAACCCACCAGGAGCTGAAGAGGCAGGGTGCCGAGCTGGGAAACCTTGGGGAGGTGATGTTTCCACAGTGAAATGGACCATTCATCTGTGCTGATCAAGAATCATGGCCGGCATGTAAATGTGTAAGCAGGTCTCTAATCGGTGTGTATAACAAAGGCTGCAGACACTTCTCTATCAGCTGAGAGGAGATGACTGAGGGAATTAATACACATCTAAATAAGTGGGAATTTATTTCATTCAGTCAGTTTGAGCGCTGGTCTGTCTGCATGTCTCTGTGAACCGCGCTTCCAAAACAAGCCCAAGGAAGAGAAGAAATCAGATTTCCAGTCTGCTGGACGTGTAAACACAGATACTAATAACTGCAGACTGAGCTGCCATTTCTCAGCTCTACGGCTCCTGTCACTTCATTATAGTATTGTTCTATTCTGTATTCACTATATTCTAGATTTATTCTGTTCTGGTGTTTAACTGTTGATGTTATTTTACCTCTGCTAGTGGAACACATGAATTTCCCCTTCAGGGATCAGTAAAGTGTTATCTAACCTATTTGTATAGTTATGATATTTCCCTTTGTAATGTGACTCCCCACTCTGGTGTGTTGCTTTCGCTTTAGCAGCCACAATGCTACACTGCATGTTCCGTTAGCAAAAGGAGAATGATTTTTGTTATGTGAACATTTCAGGAACCAATAAGAACTACAACGATGCCCTGCCCTAGTTGTGATTGTGTATTATTATTATTATTATCGTCTAGTGTTTAGTGTTCACATAAACAGAGTTTGGACAGAAGCAAAATGTCCAGACGTTGACATCTTCCAGCTCATGCAGGTCACTTCCTGTTTTAAAAACTCGGAGTATTGATCGTGTTGATGTGTTTCACTGTTCATGTGTTTCACTGTGGTGTCAGCTCGTCAGAACGGCTTCTGCTGTCTCAAAAAGGGTTTTATATCTACAGAGTCTGCAGATATAAAAGTCTGAAGTTTTGGTCCAGAGCCTGAGAAACTTTCACTGAGGCTCAGTCATCACGTCACACGTGTCTGCAGACTGAAGCTCAGTGTCATTTGTGCCAATCGGTCACGGCAGATAATGGCAGATAATTAAAGTGGAGAGCCTCAGTATCGCACTGCTCCATCTGACAGAGCTTCACTGTGAATAGACCAGACATAAAGAGCAGTGCAAACAGAATCTGATCCAACTTCTCTGTGGCTTCAGGGTATCAACATATAACGTGATGATGTTCATGACATGATGGATGAGGAGAATCTCTCTGTGAGGATGGGCTTCCAGTAATAAATGTGTTTGGATGCTCATCGCTGCTACAGTAGATGTTCCTCACTGGAATCCAGATCATGTCGGCAGCCACACGTCTAACATGGTACAGTATGAGGGTAAAGAATGTGTCTCTAGTCACTTTGACAGGAATATTCCAGAATATTTCCTGAACTGAACTTGGTCACATTTTAGAGGAAATAAGTTTTTATTTTAGTCGTTTCATTTTAAATTCCATTACTGACAACTGATGACCGACAGACGCTGGATCTGTGGACATGATCAGTGCAACATCAGTTATCTTGATCATGGAGGCGACTGTGTCAGTGGTTTGCACGTGACTGGGACAGGCTCACCAGACCAGTAACACCATGTGCTAGTTTAAATTTACTGCTGGTTATGATTGACACATTTCAGACCAACACGGTATTACAGCTGCTGCATATGAGGCTGTGTAGCCAGATGGTATTAATAATAGATGTGTTTCATTAAGGTTTGCACTTAGTACTAGGAACCATGCTGCTTATGTGTGTGTGATACTGGGTTTGTTTGTGGATCATGTGTAAGATGAGAAAGACGCATAATTATCACTGTTGGACTGATTCATGCCAAAATCCAGACACAGGATCCATTTACGTCTCTGAACACTGATGTAGAAGTTAATGTTGGTCTTTTCATTAGCTGCTGTGACTGAACAGTGACCAGGTGAAGACAGTGTGACACAGTCACAAGCTCTGGAAGAGAAAAACACCACAGTCATGATAATGAAAGTTTTTATTAAAGAGACTGATCTGATCTGAATGTAACCAACCAAACCCAAAGATGAGAAACCGATAACCAATGAAGAAGAAGATGAGACAAACTCAGATATCATTCAGTTCATAAAATGTGAGCAGATTATTCCTGATGCTGGTTCAGAGTATAAAAAGTTCTGCTGTGGCGCCGACTCTGACTCACTAGAGCTGAAAACCACAGAGTAGACCGAAGCAGTAAACTTGAAAACGGAAAGAACCGAGCCCTGTTCAGACCTTCTCAGCAGCTCCAGTAGAAAAGTTTAAGAACTCAGTGTCGGCTCATAAATGATCAGCAGAGGAATTTTCACTTCTTTTAAAAAGTCAATCATCTTTATTTAATTGTCATTACTGCAGCAAACATGTTCTCACTGTCGTGTGTCCAGCCCCTGAACACCTCCTAGACTGGGGGTTTACTGCTGTTTGCCAGCATGTGTGTAGGTGACAGCAGAGTTTCTTGCCTACGTTGTGTGTCCTCGTCCTAACTTGGACCGATGCTGTTTAGATCACTGTCTGTCTGTCTGACATCTCTGCTTGGATGAGGGAAGACACCTTCAGCTCAACCTCTCCAAGACAGAACTTCTAGTTTTCCCTGCTAGACCGTCAATACACCACAACATCAGCATCAGCACAGAGTCTTCAGTGATTGTTCCCACTAAGGTGACAGTTTTACCATCAGCACTATCCAACCCTTCATTTGATACAAAACGCAGCAGCACATCTGATTTTTAATCAGACAAAAAGAACACACATCACCACAGCTCAGATCTCTGCTCTGGTTCCTGTAGCTGCTGCATCAGGTTCAAAGCTCTGACTCTTCCTACAGTGGTCGACTCACCTGCACCTGTCTACCTCACCTTACTCATTCAGGTCTACAATCCCTCCCTGCCAACAAACTGGTCTGGTGGTCCCATCAAAAAACCAAAGATCCAATGCAAAGCTCTTCAGTCTATGGTCCCACAGTGGTGGAATGAGCTACTGAGGCACTTGCATCTTTTGAAACAAACACACGTTTTCTGATAACATTACTTAGTTTTTCTATTTGACTTAGATTATTGCTGCCTTGTTTTTCACTGTAAGTCATTTTAAAATAAGATAGATAGATGTGGCTGCTGTTGTTTTTACAGCTTCTCCTCCATTGATTTAGTTAAACTTTAGTCCTTCTGTTAAATCTTGTTTTCTCAGAGTTTTGTTTATTCCAGTGTTTAGAATAAATCATATATCATTAATATGTGTATTTTATTAAAACTGAGCCTTATTTTTCTGCAATAGTGTCCACACTAATTGCAATATGACTTTTATTTGCCAAATCATGATTTCCTATTCCAAACAGTTCTGTGAGGTCGTCTGTGAAAGTTCTCAGTCATCCGGGTCACAGTTATCTAAAGGTTCTGTTCAGTACAGCTGGACGTTCTTAGTTCTGAAGACGTTTCACTGTTTCAGCCTTCTGGATTCTGTAAAACCTTCAGATTATAAAATGTCTTTAGACTAGTTGTGATTTGGTGCTGAATAAATAAACTGAAGTGAATTAAATTATGTCTGCAGGATGTAAACGTTTAACCACAGAGGGACGAACCAGTGTTTGGTCATCACTGACCATCACCACCATGCTCAACATCAACATAAACCACAGCCACAGAGATTAATGTTGACATTATGAAGAAAGAGCAGCGACCACATGAACGTCAGGTGTGTAGCTGCAGCAGTTGTGGAGAAGCTCAGTGTGTTTTATACAGTTTTACAGGAAATGCTCTTAATGTTAATTCTGATGACGCTGACTACGTTTGGTGTTGTATGTGTGACTGCAGGTTAACAGCAGGTATACCCCCAGGCTTCAGGCTGCAACATTCAGCTGAAGCAGGAGACTCCACGTCTCTCCTCTCTCCTCCTGCTACGCTCTGCACAGCATTAGTCATTATCAAGTTACAATAACTTCAATCAAACACAAGAACGAGCCTCTGCCCCAAATATGTTAGAAGTGAAAATCTCTGCTCTGAAATTCTGAAAATAAAATAAAATAAAATAAAATAAAATGTTTTGGAGCAAATTTCTACTAAAAGTCATTTTAACAAAGTTACAAACTGCAGCTTTAATTCCAGAGTCCTGTCACATCTGCCACAAAACACATCTGAAAGGTAAAGAAGAGACGCAGCAGGTGACTCACCTGCCCTCAGGAGTCACCTGTGTTATTGTTGTTATTACTGTTGTGGCAGCTGATCAGCTGCTGAATATTCTGTTATTTTATCTGCAGCTAAAATGTTGGTCAAACGCTGACGTGCTCACACCCTGAACTCACTTCTTGTTTGACTGTGATGAAGCTGAAGGGAGGAAGAGGAGAAGTGAAGGGAGGAAGAGGAGACGTGAAGGGAGGAAGAGGAGTAGGAGGAGAAGAAGAGGAGGAAGAGGAGTAAGAGGAGGAGGGGTTCATTGAGTTAAAGCCTCCCGTCAGCTTCCTGTACTGCAGGTTAAGACAGCGCTTGTAGAAAAGTCTGGAAGTCGTTAAGCCCAGTTGCTCGTCTTGCAGGCGCTCAGTCCATGTGTTGTGTTCAGGTGTTCACTGTTCATCAGAGTTCTGAGTTGTGTTCAGTCCAGTCACGTGAACACGAACGCTCCTCCTCCTGTCTGTCTGTCACATCTTCTGCTCTCCATCTTCTGTCTTTTTTCTTTCCCTCCTCGTTTCCTCCCCTTTGATTTCTCTTTCCCATCATTTCTTCTATTTCCATCTCCTCCTCCTTTTACCCTTTTTTTCTCTCCTCTCCTTCATCCTATCCTTTACATCATCCTCTTCTCTCTATCTCACCTCTATCCTTCCTACACCTTCCCCTTCTTCCCTCCCAACACACTCATCTTTTCTCACCTCCCCGTCCTCACCGACAGACAGACAGACGGGAGCGTTCTGTCCAATCAGGAGTCTGGGTTTTGATCACATGCCCGTGGACGACAGTCCCAGGCCGGCTGCCTTGCTCATGCAGGGTAAACCCTGAGCTCCAGCTTTTGGAAAGTCATGCGCCATCACTCGGCCGTTTTCTCCTCCCAAGCCTCCAACGGCCGCCACGCCTCCTCCTCCGCCCGCCATCCCAGCGAGGGGGGTGCTCCTCATGGCAGCGTCGATGAGCTCCTGCAGAGAGAGAGGAAGAAGAAGAAGAAGAAGAGAACCCTTATAGTCCCACAGTGGGGAAATTCATTTTTGGACAGGCCGCCCTTTTAGGCGCCAAGTGGCTTGTCCAAGGACACCTCAGCATGTTAACACAGGAGGACTGGGAACCTGCCAACTCTCGGGTTGAAAGACGACTGAGCTACCAACTGAGCTACATGCCAAGACACTAGTGAGGTTCAGGTGGTAGAGCTTTCATCTTGTGTATAAACAGGAACAGCAGCCAAACCTCCTCAGTCCAGTCCAGTCAGACTGGGTCTGGTTTCACTGCTGGTCTTGCTTTGTGTTTGTGCGTTAATGCTCCCAGTATGTTACTGGGTGTAACTGGACCCGAGCGTCTCAGCCCAGATCACATGATGAGAGAGAAGAACGAAGCGTTTAAGTTAACCAGACTGACTGACTGACTTTCGTCTCTACAGCTTCACACTTGATCTCAGTTATGATTCGTTATGAATCGTTAATGAACTAATTCATTACTGGATCCATGGTTCTGCTGGAGGTTTTCTCTGTTCTGGTCGACTAGATTTTAGATGGAGCCTGTTTGGATCCTGTGTAAAATTATTCTCCAACCTCCATATAATAATATGACGATCCTGCTGTAAGTTTTGGAACTACAGCTCCCATGATGCTGTGGGACGTAGACACACTGTAATGTCACGGAGCTGCTCTTCCAGTCCGTATTCAGACGTACTCCACGTCTCTGCTGCCGTCTGCAGTGCACAGTTTCTACCACTTATTAATGGACGTGCTCACAGTGTGGTCAGTGGCTCTCTGACGATGTCACACACTGAACCTAAAAACATTTGAATCTTGAGGCAAACGGGTTGAAATAACCTCAAGAACGAAGCCTCCACAGCGTCACAGTAATGAATGGACAAAACAAAAAGCACAGTGTTGGATATATTGATATCTTGTGTGTGTGTCATTATAACAGCTCTAAACTAACGATGTGGATCCAGAGTTAATATCCTCTGAGGCTCCCACGCTCCCTCACTGTTTGCAGCTCAACATCAACAGTCGTCAGGCAGATTGGAACAAATAAATCCCAGGTTTATTCATTAACTGGAGCAGCTTCCTCTTCTCCCTCCAGTTTTTACCTCAACAGCTCAAGTTAACAGCTGAACAATCCACATAAATGTGTTGTGTTGTCAGAACAACTGTATGTGTTGTGACAACACAAGAGTCTATCAGTGTTACAGCCTGTTACAACACCTGAATATCATATAATATAATAATATAATATAATAATAACCCTAACCATAAAGATCTTGTATGTTTAGCATGTTAGCATGGGCAGAACTGGTGATGGACACTTCAACCTAATGATCAGATTATTGCTTGATTATTAGTTAATGTAAATGCAATTAAAGCTACAGTATTTACGTTAGGAACAGAAGTATTTGTGCAGCCACCGTGGTTGATTCCTGATCAAATCCGATCCGGCCTGAATACACCTGAACTTGGAACTAAACAATCATACAGAGCCTCTAACGAGACGTGGGCAAAAAAAAGTTTCCACGTGCGTGTGTGATATTAACAGAAAGCAAACTAGCAGCTAGGCTAACATTAATTAAAAATATTACAGCTTAGCTTGGTTATCATCACCAGTATATTGTATCTGGACCACATCTAAAGCGTATTTGTAACTAAACGATTTGCTTATAACTGTGTTAATGCGTGAGCTGAAGAAATGGAAGCTGCTTCTGGCCACACCAGCAGCCGCAGCCACAGATATTCTCCAACTGGTCGCAGGAGCTGATGCTGAGTCTGAGTCTTCAGTCAGTGCTTGTTACACCGGCAGCTCGCAGGAGCGTCCCTGCACCACTACACCTGCTGAGTAATTCTGAAGGAAGCTGCTTGTGTCACACAGTTTTAGCTACAGATTAGTTGAGTAGTTCACACAACCACAGGCCCATGTGGCTGCAGCTACATCCAGCGGACACGCCACAGAAGAGTTTTCTTTCAATGAATTTACAAAAATATGGCATCTACCATTTACAGCCATTTTAAACAGTGACATACTATAATGTTTGTCTATCAAACTGATGTCACACAGCCTCTCCCTCCACTTCCTGTTTCGCTCTAGTTAAGTGGTTGAATTGATCTGAAACAGATCCAGGCCTCTTGGTCTCTGCCGGCCCACAGCCTCACAGAGCTGCCAGCAGCCACAGACTCAGCCACTAAAGACAAACGTTACAGTCTGGAAAGTTTTCACGTTACAGAACAGGCCACCGGGAACGTGATGAGTGTGTGCGAGCGGCCAACACAGCAGCAGGTTGGATGACACCACGATGCAGGAAAAGTTCTTCTCCAGGGTGCAGCCCCCCCGTGGTGCTGGTCCCAGCTGCACTGAACACTCCCTCATTGAAATGTATGAGCGCTGAGCGAACTGTGTGTCAGGCTGCTGCCGTCAGAGCCGCCTGCGACCGCTCTGGTTTACAGCTCGTTAAATCATCAGCAGAACAACGTGATCACTTGTTCTGGATATTTAAAATGTCAACAAGCCACGAACTGATCGGATGTAGGTGATGGAAACAGTTAAGATGTCAGAAAGGAACACGCTGCGATATCTACAGCCGAGTGTTAATAATGCATCAGAAGAGCGTGTTGCCGTATCGATTATTAATCCTGCGTGTGCCGCAGCACTGAGCTCTACCTCTGCAGCAGGTAACTGCAGTGTAGCTCTGCTCTCCATCTGCTCTGACTGATGAAATGTTGTGTCACTGCTGCCTCTGCTCAGACACGTGAAGAGAATAACAACAGTCCAGCAGAGAGCAGGGGCACGCTGGAGCTTCTAATGACTTGTTTGTTCCTTCTGAGCAGCCTCAGATAAACCGCATCTGTGCAGAGCTCAGCTGAGAGACTTTCAGACGCTGCTGCTGAAGAGCTAGATTAAAGAGACAAAGGTCCTGGAGCACATGACGACTGTTTGCTGCTAAAGGATCTGATAGCTGTACTGGATGTTGGTCGTTAGCCCATTAGCACAGCATGTGTCTCAGCTGATGTGACTCTGCAGCAGGTCCTCCACAGTGAGGAGCAGGAACCTCACAGAGAGGATGCTTCTGTCTCATGGTGTGGCTACGAAGAGTCGGACTTTAGGTGGAGTTTGATCTAACACTGAGGCAGCGCTGCTCCGTGATGGTCGTCTGCTCTCTGGGAGAGATGATGACAAGCTGCAGCTGCGTTTTCTGTTACTATGTGAGGCACGAGACACGAGACACGAGGCCGAAGCTCTGAGCTCGTGTCGCTGTGGTGCAGGACAGGACCTGGATCATTAACCCCTGTAATATCATATTTGATACATTAAAATATTTTTATTAAATAGTTAGACTTCTGATGTGTCAAATATGATACATAAAAAATTGAACATTGAGAAATATTAATAAAAATGTAATGAAAAAAAGTGGGATGTTCTGGCTCTTACTTGTTGAGCAGGACTTTAAAGGGTTAATAACTGATTAGGTTTTTATGGCAGTCTGTTGGAGCCAGTTTACATCTTCATTCACAGCTTATCTTGACCAAACCGGACTCACCTTCATCCTCCTGGACTCGATCCGGGACTTGTAGCAGAACTCGACCAGAGCCACGAGCATGGCCAGCCCCAGCCCACCAATCAGGATATAAAACACACCCGCCACATTGCTCAGACTGAGCGCGCTCGTCTTGTCCTGTCAGCGGAGAGAGCGGGGTCAGAGGCAGCCAGTCGTGGTGCAGATACTCATCAGTACTACAGCTACTAATACTCTACTGTAACTACTACATCCTAGTAGCAGCATCATCTTTCTAACACACGTTTCAGTCATCAGAGGCTGTGACACAGAGGCAGCGTGGACACGACATTCATCCCCACAGACTAATGTAGAGTTTAGATTCTCCCAAACAGCTGTGAGCTCATCGCTCTCTGCAGCAGCTGTCTTCTTCTGCCACTGTTAAAGAAGCTGTTTTACAGTGCAGATTTTATCAATAGTTTTTAGCACTGCAGTGCATCACCAGCACGTGTCATCATTAATGCAGCTGAGTAAGAGCTGTAGCACCATTTAAAGTGTCACTGAAGAGCTTTTTCAATACATTTATGTGTGAAAAATGCATTTTAGCAAACATCTGCTTTATTTGTTGACATTTCTCTGTAGAACTTCCACTGATGGTCAGTCAAACGTGTTTAAATCAGTTCTTGCTCAGACATGTCCCCAAACTGATGGACTGAGCCTGACCCAGTGCAGGGGCCAAATGTCTGAAACTTTGTGAAATGGCCCTTTAGTTTGGACAGTGAAATGTGTCCCGTGCCTCAGATCACAGCCTTCGATGATCCATAGTTACTGTCACATGCACCTTCATGCAAACAGAAGGAAAACAAAGTAAAAACATTCGTCTACTGGCTTCTTACTGTGGCCACTAAACATTAGTGAAACTCTGTGCTGCTCTTCACCACATCGTGGCTTCTGTTCGGTCAGGACGAAGATTTCCTATCAAACAGTTAATTACTGAGGAGACTGTGGCTGTGTGCTCGTCTGGAACACATCTCCTGGTCGCTGGGGCCTGTGGGGAAGCTGCGACCTCCACACCGTCACTGAACCTCAGCCAGTCAGTGACATCACACTGAGACACTTTAAAGTCAGACTGAAAGACATTCTGCTGCTCACATGTGATGAAAGGATCATGAGGACAAGTCTGGTCCATCGCTCTGCCAGCACAGACTTAGGATGGTGCTGCTGTGTGTACTGAATTTCTGCAGGATTCAATCTTTTATCCAGTTTTCATCCAGACTTTGTGCTGACACAGTCTGAAGTTGACACCATTCCTAAATCACTATGACAGCACAGAGTCTTGATCTTCACACTGACATACCTTTAAATCACCGTCAGTAACATGTTTCTGCACCGAACTACAGTAAGAATTCAAAGTTACCTGGTGAGTGTGGACGCAGCTCTGATCCCACGACCACATGTGAAGCCAAAAGACAGAGTAGCTGCTACACTGTCCTCCAACATCCTCCCTCATCACGTCCTATTATTATTATTGTTATTATTATTATCATCATCATCATCATCATCATTATTATTATCAACATACAGGTTGTGAGTGCGCTCAGCTTTTTATAAAACTGCTGCTCTCCAACATCTTCAGGTTCAATAATCTCAGTGTGAGTGAAGGTGAAGGTGAAGCTTCCTGCAGGAGCCCTGGTTTCTGAACTGAGTAGGTCAGAGATGAATATTAAATATGTAAATATTAAATAACCATCAGTAAACTACTGGCTTTCAGTCTGACTTTAAGATCTTCTCTGCTCACTGCCACACCAACGACAGACTGACGAACATTTCCTCCATTCGTTAGTCACGGTCTGTTACACAACAAGTTCAGAGGAAACAGGAGGCACATGACAGATTGGAGACAAAAACATCAGTGTGTGTGTGTGTGTGTGTGTGTGTGTGGGAAGGAAAGGAGGAGGAAGGGAAGGAGCTGAAGCTGTGGTCAGTGGCTTCAGTCTGGTCAGCAGCCACTCACAGACAGAAGAAGGTGACAGAGTGGAGATAAACTAGAAAATACAGTAAGTCTGCAGTTCTGGAAATGTGACTTCTTACATCTGACGTGTATTTAAATAAACAAATGTGACTGGAGCTTCTCTTCCCGACACGTTTAGCATCCGGACTCAGAACATCTCTCTCTCTTTGAAAAGACAACAGGCCTCCAGACTCCAGTCAGATGTGGATGCAGCACACTTCCTGTGTGCAGTCAGGATTAAATGAAGTGATGTAAAGAGTCACATTTTCTCTTAGAGTCTGTCTGTGGCTGCTCCCAGTGAACTGTGCTGACCACAGCAGTTTCTGGACGACAGAAGGAGCTGAGCAAATCTGAAGGGTTTTACTGATCTGGAGACACGAGAACCGCTTATCTTCACAAAGACCAGAACCCGATAACTCCAGGCTCATTTCCTCATCACTGCATACATTTGTCTGAGTCTTTGCACAGTTTAGATGTGAACTACGTTCATTAAAGGTTATTCAGTACAAACTGGAGCTCTGGGGGTTTTCATGTCACCAGAACATGTAAACTGGATCAGGTTTTGACTGCTTCATCCTCCAGCTCCTAACGGTCAGCTAACAAAGTGTTACACTCTAAAAACAAAAAGCTCAAAGGCAGCTTTTGCTCACATCTCATTATTTTGACATTTTATTTGCTGAGAGTTGGATTAAAATCCTAAATACACGATTAAAAGTGAGGCTACGTCCAGCAGCTAGCTAGCTTAGCTTAGCTTAGCTTAGCATGAGGACTGAAACAGGAGGAAACAGCTCATCTGCTCTAAATACAACACAAGCCACTGAACAGCACTGCTAGAGCTCACACTTCATATAATTTAAAATAATGTACTGATTAAACAATGTTTTTGCTGTTTTGTGGCTGATGTTTTCCAGCTGCATCCATAGACCTGCTTTTCCAATTCAGGGAAACATAGATAATGTTTTACACATCAGGAATGAAAAAGATAAACTGAACAACAGAAACTTTAAGTCAGCAGCAAATCCTTAGCCAAAAAAAACAAGTTTATCCTGTAAGCTGTGGAACTTTTCCTTTTTAGAGTGCATCTGTTCAGACTGTGCTGTGAGGGTCTGGTGGGGTAGAGGGGGAAGGGGTAAACCAACACATGACTGTGGAACCAGGCCGAACGGCCTCAAAAACTGACCTTTCTGCCGGAGTCCTTGTGTCCACACTCCCCCTTGTCATACCACCACTTGTTTTTCAACTTGTCTAAGATGGCTTGTTCATTGAGCTTCAGTACTGCTAGGTTTACTGGGATTCTTCAAAGAACCATAGGAGGAAGAGGTGGGGGTGGGGATTGGGAATAACATAAATAACATTATGCATCTCCATGTTATCTTATGTTATTGTTCAGCTGCACAGCAACAGGACTGCGGTGGCAGCAACCATTTAGCAAAAGCGGCATTAGCAGCACAGAAGCTGTGTCGCGCTACAGAGAACACCTCGACGACGACAACAGAAGCAAAACAAACAGAAAGCAGACAATCACACAGAAAACTGGTTTAGAAAACGTCAGTGTCAAAGTGATATGCGTTAATACTCCATCTAGCTTGGTTTGACCTGACTCCCTACGTGCGAGATGTGTATTACTATATCACTTTGGGTAACCGGCAAAAGCTGAGAACACTCCAGCGTCTAGAAGATACGGTCTGCTGTTCGACCCAGGAAGCTGTTGGACGGGTGGAGTCACTGACTGATCGGGGGGGTACTTTACTAACCAGCTGTGGCAGATCTGATGATGCGTTCATGGGAGTTAAGGTTAAGGTTGGGGCCACGAGCTGGAGGAGATTACCTCCACAAGATTTCTGGATTTCTCGATTAACTGCTGGTAGACCTGCTACCAAAAGGTAAACAGCATCAGTTCTGTTCTAGTCTGCCCTCCTGGTACTGTGGCTCAGTTAACCTCCTGTGATGGAGAGCAGATCACTCTGTGCTGAAACCAGACGGTGCCAAAGCTTCTTCCAGTAGAAAGAGCCCTCCATTCCTCACCCAACACCTCAGCCTCAGTTATTAATGCTACCTGATGGCTCTAAGTCAGCAGTCTGGACATCTGGTATTCCTGCTGTAAATCACTGCAGTGCTGTGCTGCGTTCATGGACAGAACAAGGGACAACACAAAGGTCTGAGCCGAATCGTTACACCGCTGGGTCACACACTCGTTCATGTTACTGCATCATCAGTTTGTTGCTTTGGTCATGTGGTTTATAATAACCTGTGGTCTGTTTGTAAGGCTGGAAGGGTGTGACTTTTCTAAAATACCCCCTGGATCAGAAGGTGACGAGCAGACACGAGACTGAAGCATCAGTCGGCTACTACTTAAAAGGCGGAAGGACACCAAACATGAGGGTCCGGTTCTGTTTCAGTGAGTTTGAGGCTGGATATTGAAGCAGTGGGTTGTTGCCGGTTACCCTGAGGTGCCATTGCCTGTCGTTACCCGTTGGGGTCACGGCGCTCTGACCTTGGAGTCCCCTCCCCCGATGCCGCACTCTCCCTTGTCATACCACCATCTGTTTTTCAATTTGTCCAACAGGCCCTGCTCGTTCAGTTTTAACACTGCCAAGTTAACATGGTTTCTACGGAGATGAAGGGAACTAGGTGTTAATGAGGACGGCAACATCATCACAGGTATCTGCTTATTACAGGAGCTATAATTAATGTGACCATACAATGAAAGGTGCGTTAAAGGACAGGTCCACTGCTTTTCAAACCAGACCTCTGAAGCCTCCATCAGACTTTCAAACATAACACGTCTGATTTTTAAAGAATGCAAAGCTTAAAGAAAATACTTGCATATGTCGCACTCATGCTGTGGTTCTGGGGTCTGACCAGACTGCAGCAAAGAGGAGTCAACAAAACCAGAGACAATCCTGGTTAGTGAGCTTCGTTTTCATGATGTCAGAACGTCTCAGCTGTGTGGGCCTTCTGATTTCCCATGTAAGGGAATGAACGTCACATTGAGTTCTTGTTGTTTTCACTATAGGTGGAAAAGCATCTCGGTTCTGATTGTTGACTGGAGAATGAGCCCAGACCAGATGTGTCCTCACCAGCCAGAAGCTGCTTCACTCTCAGAGTTTCTGTCTTTGACAGACTGGGAGGACATCTGGAACAAGTCAGAGTCTACGTCTCTGAACTGGCTGAGCTCAGGTAGAGCTCAGTTCCTAAAGCCAAACCTGTCTGTGAGGTGAACCAGTAAAAGAAAAGATTTTAATATGGTCTGGATTGAAAAACAGCAAACTGAACTTATTGACTGACTCGCGCAGCAAACCTTCACTACCATGTGTTTCCATTCATTATCTGATAAATAAAGCAGAACAACAGTCGCTTTATGTGGAATATAAAATAATGTTTTATATGTGTCTCAGTTAATGTCCCCGAACTCTGTTGTTCCTCTTTACATACCAGAGGTGGTTAAACAGAAGTTTAATGGTGGTGGCAAAATAAACATGATACAGTGACCATGACAGCGACTGGAGTGTCAGCATGAAGACAAGAAGACTGAAGAGGTTTGTTCTAAACTCAGACACAACAGACATTTAAATAAGATCAGAACAGATAGAAAATAACACGTGAACTCGACCTGGTTCAAGTGAAAATCATTAATATCATCCTGCAGAGAGACACTGAGTAGAGTTCAGCAGAATCCCCAGTATATGGTTGGTATTACAGTCTGCTAGTAGTCTGAAGGGATACTGTGATACTGTGATACTATAATACTGCACTACTGTGATACTGTACTACTGTAATACTATAATACTGCACTACTGTGATACTGTACTACTGTAATACTATAATACTGTGATACTGTACTACTGTAATACTATAATACTGCACTACTGTGATACTGTACTACTGTAATACTATAATACTCTGATACTGTACTACTGTAATACTCTGATACTGTACTACTGTACTACTATAATACTGCACTACTGTACTACCGTAATACTCTGATACTGTACTAATGTGATACTCTGATACTGTAATACTGTACTACTGTAATACTGTACTACTGTAATACTCTGATACTGTACTAATGTGATACTGTAATTACATAATAACTGTAACATCAGCTCTGAACTAAAGGTCTAAGGTCAGAGTGACCAGTCTGATGTTTATAGTTTACCTGTGT
>OMLM01012344.1:0-23799 GCA_900302695.1 Helostoma temminkii
CAGTCAATTTCATCCACACCAGACTCTGTCATCCATGTCTTTATGGACCTTGCTTTGTGCACTGGTGCACAGTCATGTTGGAAGAGAAAGGGGCCAGCTCCAAACTCTTCCCACAAAGTCAGGAGCATGGAATTGTCCAAAATGTCTTGGTATGCTGAAGCATTCAGAGTTCCTTTCACTGAAACTAAGGGGCCAAGTCCAGCTCCTGAAAAACAACCCCACACCATAATCCCTCCTCCACCAAACTTTGCACACAATGCAGTCAGACAAGTACTATTCTCCTGGCAACCGCCAAACCCAGACTCGTCCATCAGATTGCCAGATGGAGTCCAGTGGCGGTGTGCTTTACACCACTGCATCCGATGCTTTGCATTGCACTTGGTGATGTATGGCTTGGATGCTTGGTTGCTCGATCATGGAAACCCATTCCATGAAGCTCTCTGCGCACTGTTCTTGAGCTGATCTGAAGGCCACATGAAGTTTGGAGGTCTGTAGCGATTGACTCTGCAGAAAGTTGCCGACCTCTTCTCACTGTGCACCTCAGCATCCACTGACCCTGCTCCGTCAGTTTACGTGGCCTACCACTTCGTGGCTGAGTTGCTGACGTTCCCAAACTCTTCCACATTCTTATAATACAGCTGACTGCAGAATATTTAGGAGCGAGGAAATTTCACTACTGGATTTGTTGCACAGGTGGCATCCTATCACAGTTTCACGCTGGAATTCACTGAGCTCCTGAGAGCGACCCATTCTTTCACAAATGTTTGTAAAAACAGTCTGCATGCCTAGGTGCTTGATTTTATACACCTGTGGCCTTGGAAGTGATTGGAACACCTGATTCTGATTATTTGGATGGGTGAGCGAATACATTTGGCAATATAGTGTACGAGGAGATCCATCATTAGGTTTTTACCGTTTAGTGGAAATGACAAAACAGAAGTGAAATCTGGACACAAGTGTTCTGCTGGACAGTGTACAGGTGTGAATGGTGATATGTCTCGGCTGTCCACTTGTGATTTGGTTGCCCAAATGCATCTTAATACCAGATGTAAACAGGACATTGTATCTACTTGCTGTGACAAATGTCCACATAACAAGGATCAAGAAAGGTGCTGCTTCTGTATCCCCCACTGCTCCTGTCTGTATTGCACAGACAGCAGACAGGACAGCATCGCAGTAATTTGTGCACTGCCACTATGACGGCCAGTGGAAAAAGAAGTACATGGTACCAAAAGTGAGCCATATAGTGGGCAAACTGTCTTTCACTTTATCTATGCACATGTTGTCCAACCTAAATAACTGAATACATGTAAGTTGTTTGTCTCTGGAGCGTATCTTTAAGTTGTGCTCTTGTGGTGACTTGAAGGAGCATCCCCATCCCCCAAAACATTGTAATCTGGGTTTTGGAGTTGATTTTTTTTTTTTTCATGCTTTAATAAATTAAATATTTTCTGTGTTCTTTCCTCACGTTTTTTCACCCAAAAACCAATGGCATGGAGTTTTTCAGTGCAGAAGCATAAAAATAATGAAACAGAAAAAAAACAACATTGAAAAATTCATTCTTTGAGAGGTCAGATTGTTTTGAAGCCTTTCTGGTTTAGTTCAGGCAAGCTAGAGAACAGCAACTGCTGGTGGGCTCAGGTGAATGCTCGCCACAAGGGAAATTATACTTGTCTAAATCATGGAAACATAGGAGAAATGAAGGGGCTTTCGGGGAATGGAGAAAAAGAAGATTGAGGGCGACAAATTGAAAGAGATTAGTAGCAAAGTGGAGGAATAAACAATAGGTGAAATAAATGAGAAAATGTGACTTACAAGGAGACATGAGCAAGAGGAAAAGACTGGAAAAATGGTGAGGGGCAGCAGGTGGAAAAAGTAAGACAAAATAGAATAATGCAGAAAGTCTCTACGCAATCGGAATCACAAGGAAAACATCAGAGGAAAGGACAAACAAAAAAACAAGATAAAAAAAATACAAAGACACAAAGATACAGAGCTACAAAAAATTACTTCACAATAAAGACTAAAAAACACACTAAGAAAATAGAGACATAGAAGATTGATAGAGCATAGCAGTGGAAATTAAAAAATCAACAAAAATGATTAGAAGAAGAAAAGTCTGGAGAAATGTAACATGGGCAGCAGTGAAAGAAGGCCGATGGGATTAGAGACGGACTGTGAAAACTAGAGAGCAACAGGAGGAAATCTGATGAGTGCAGACAAAAAATAGCAAGAAAAGCAGTGAAAGAATAAGAGCAGTGACAGAAATGAAGAGAAAGGTATAGAAATGGAAGCATCAGGGACAGAAATAAAGAGGAAAATGGAAAGAGGCACATATGAAAAAGAATTCTGCAGCATATGGAAGAAAATGACAATAAAAGAAGGAAAGCAAAAGAAGTTATTTATAAGGGCCAGAGAGAGGTGGGAGAGCGATCCTGACGGACAATAAGGGCAGACAGAGGGGAAACTATGTGAAACATCCCACAAGTGAATGCTGCAGGGATCCAAAGCCTTTGTTAATTATGGTGTTATTGAGCAGTATGTTATTAATTTAATTCCAACCCAGTTGTTTGTGTTTCAGCAGCCTAAGACCCACTTCTCAGCCTGGCACCAAATCTTTACTGCATGGCCTTTTTACATCAGGGGCTGGAACCTGGATTACCAGCAAGATCAGCTACAGCTTTGTTGTAAAAATGAAAATCTGTGAGATTTGATTAATTAGACTGTGCGTTACACTTGATTTGATTACAGTGTGACTGATGACTGCTGATGCTAGATAAATAGCTGAAGGCTAAAGCACACAGAGGCGAACATAGAGAACAGAATAAGAATCACGATGTACTGAACATCATCGCTGTCCATCGCTGTCACTGTTCATGATCACAGTGAACTGCGCAAATGAACTGGACCAGTAGTGTAAAACCTGTACAGTGACACTGTAGTGCTTAGCGTTAGCACTGCTGTGAACACAGAGATGTACATATCTTTATAAAGTCACATAATGACGTGACTCTATGGCAGCTCTCTAGCCAATGGAAAAAGAGCTTAGAAGTTGGACCAACTGTGAATCAGCAGTAGCCTCAGCACAGAACTAGGATCTAGTTTGTGTTGGTTGGAAAATGGTGACTGGCATCCCCAGTCAGGCATCCCCTAGTTGCTCTTCCTTACTGTTGCTAACTCTCAATTATTTGATCTCATTTGATGTAGTTACCAAGATACCACTATAATCATCTCAACTCAATAATCAATCATCTCAGTGATGCACTCCATGCAAGAAATAACAAGGTTGGATAACGTCTACTTTTTGTATTACTGTCCTGCTGTCAGTTTATTATAAAGCTGCCAATCCCAGTGGAAACCTGTTTGCCTCCTATTAGGGTGTCATCTGCCTTTTGTTAGGATGCCATCTGCTTCTTCATCTTCCACACATATAGCACAGCCTCCTAAACTACATAATTATTGCTATTCATGTACAGGAACACATCACTGGAAGTCACGCACATCAAATAAGTCCATTGTCAGAAGATGTGGTAGACTACGCACTAAATCCTCTACATGCCCTAAAATAACAGTTGTGTGATAAGTATTTATAAATCGTATAAAACATATTGGTTTAACACATTTTGAAAATATACATAATAATACATGCCCTTGCACCAGATATACTGTACGTATTAATGGTAACTGTGTAGTAATATGCATAAAAATCAACGTATAAAAAAATCGTCCTTGAAGCATACAATAAATTAATTCAAAATGCTAATATTCTTGCTATAATTTTGCTGTGTCAACAAATTAAAAGATAAAAATCAAGCAAAACTGGAATCTATTATGCAAAATCTTCATTGCACAGGAGTACACACTCTACTCAATCACATTTAAATGGATGAACGGAGCTCATTTGTTTGACAGCTAATTAATCACCTAAATACATAAAATTGCAAACAACTAACAACAAACTGCACATGAGTTAAAGTTGCACATTGAATTGGCAATTGCAAAATGAATAGCCACTTGAATAAAGAGTACAAAAACCCATAGGAATATAAAATGCAATTGATTAAACTTTTATTTAAACTTTTAATTAAAGACATAGAGAATTGCCACTTTTGATATTAGATTGCCAATTGTAAAATGTATTTTTAAACTGCATGACCAAATTCCATTTTGAATTGGCATTTGACAAATAAATTGCCATTTGAATTATGAGTCTGATAAACTTCCATACAACGAAGCAGTTTGTAAGTAAATGTATGTAATGTAATGTAATGTAATGTAATGTAATGTATGTTTACACACATTGTCTAACAGAAGAAAAACTCTCTTTTTCTGCTGATTGCAGCACAGCAGAGGAGATGTGCTATAGGGAAGAAACCAGCACTGGGTGCATTCTGTCAACCAGCTACAGACATAACAGGAAACTTTTATGCGTAGTTTGATTTTCTGTTTTAAAAATTCAGTTGCATCTTTATGTTTGTCTCATCTGCTCTGTGCTGCTTGACGTAGCGTCAAAGTCAAAAATAGACAGATCAGACTGCCATTGTTTACAACAGAGCCATTGTTAATGTTATTAGTAACACTTATGCTTTTCCTGCTATGGCAAGTCAAACCTACTGTTACATGGTTTCAGTTTTAAGTTATGCACATTATAAGTTCCATTCTTATGATTAAAAGCAAAAAGTAGAAGAGGACACTGAAGGACAAAGTGTTAGTCGGCTCAGCTCCTCCAGACCTTTCTACAGTTAAATATCTGCCTTGATTCATTAGACACAGTGGCCTCAGCACAGATAAGTCTTATGCAGATGTGGCACAGGTCACGCTTTCTGCAGCTGCTGCAAAAACGCCCGGGATCAATCTCCATAAAGGGGACAAGTCAAAGCCAACCAGCTGTCCCCATTGGAGAGCAGCCATAGGACAGAAAAAGTCCAAATGGATCCCAGTGACGTAGTTTTCCAGTGTTGGGACATGACCTGCTTGTCGTCATCTTAGTGATCAGTTTAGTAGTCATCCATCCATCATCCATCCATACTCTTAACTCCTTTTCTGGTAAATCAACTGTCACTGGGTGACAGGTGATGGACACCCTGGACAAGTCCAATCACCCAAAGGGCTTTTACATTACAAATAGTAGGTACCTGTAGGTTAAAGGACTGCAGGTGCAAATTCACGTCAGATTAAACCAATATTGTAAATATTTCAGAGAACAAATTCCTCCCTCCTGCCTCTTATGTTAATGTGCCTCACATGGGATCACCTGGGACATCTCAGCTCACAATTAAAGTCTGTGGTAATTAAAAAAGGATTTTTGTTAATTGTGGTAAAATAAAGTAATGAATAAATGCATTCAATAAATAATACAAACACAATGAAACAAACAAAGATCAACAACCGCTAAATCAAATCAAATAAAAAACACAAAAGTCCTCTACAACATTTGATAAAAATAGAACAATTATTAAGTCGATAGTTTAATTTCAGGGAGAAGTAGAAGAAGACAAATTCTCATACATTTACATTCATTCTGAAAATACACATCTATGCTAATACAGTGCAACACACACACACACACACACACACACACACACACTGAAGATGGGAAAGTGATTTGTCTCATGAATAATTCAAAGAAGATAAATTGAATTAAGCGTCTGCTTGTGGAGCCATGTTCTACTAAGTGTGTGTGGTCTGGGTCAATCGTTCGAACTGTTTATTCAGCTCCTGACTCCTCAAATGAAAAGAAGCAGAAAAGGAGCAAAGCAGCAAACAGGAACTTGTGCTTCCTTACTAAACTTCATGCTGTGTTCTCCTTCAGTTAATATTTCAATATGCATTCAGGAACTTTTCAAATTGTAAAAGAAAAATCACAGTAACATAATGTACCTGCTCTCAACATGCTCAGCGATTTGTAATATTAAATATGGCAACTAACTTTTCCAGTTTCCAGCTTTTTTGAACCTTTTTCTCCAATTTTTTGATATGGAATAATCTTAAAGATCCATTTTCAGGTACCAGAATGAGGAGAGAAAGAGAGAGAGAGAGAGAGAGAGTGTGTGTGTGTGTGTGTGTGTGTGCGTGTGTGTGTGTGTGTGTGTGTTTGCAGTTGAGGGGTTATGCAGGAGGCAGCAGAGACTCAGAGCCAAATGGGAGCTTCCTTTGTGCCTTGAGGCAACTGTTGACTGTAGCGGAAAATATTGGACTCTTGGAAATAACTGATGTTTTAGCTTGTCTTCAGTCTGGACACACACACACACACACACACACACACAAACAACTATAAACATGAGGGGCTCTTATGTCATATGGGAAAGAAATGTTTTTTGCAAACATTCTGGATCAGAAATGAAAACTGTGGCATTAGAGTAATGATAGTTGGAATGAAGCCTAATGGAGACTCACATGATCACAAATCTACACACACTCCTCTGATTTTAATTTAGTCGTAAATATAAGCTTTATTTATGGTTTTATGTGAAATCTACCACAGCTTGATGTGCAGATTCACACTGCACCAACTGTGACTGGTCCACTTAGTAACATCATAGACCATGTCCTCCAGTATCCTCTCTATTTTCAGTGTTGGTGTCAATTGAGTAAAAGTAACTGCTCATCAACTTCTATTAGCTCTAAGTCCAGCGTGCGTTTGACATTCAATCATCTTTGTTTATAGTAGACTGATGCTAAACATGGTGCCACAGGAACAACAACAAACCAACTCAAATTCTGAAGGCACCGGCTGCTTGTGCAGACTATGGTGTAGCCTCTGTGTAGATTCAGTGCACAAGCATAAATCTATCTTTCAGCTGCTTGCATATAATCTGCAGTGTCAGCTGTGCACACTTAAAGAAGAAGCACAGATCACAGAGATAAGGTGGCGCAATGCTTTAAAGCTGCAGTAACTAATATTTTACACATTTTCTATGAAATGACATGTAACTGGTTTGTTTTACATTCACACCCTCAGACCCACTCAGCCACACCCTAACTCTGCTTCCCTGACACACATAGAGTCACCCAATCTGTAAAACCACTCACACCTGTTTCATTCACTTTCTGCTTTGCTCCACTTTGCTAATCATCCATTAACCATTTTCATATGTGCCAGTCCCTTTATAAGCAGATCTGTTTCCTTCAGTTCCCTGCTGGATTGTCTGTTGGAGCTGATCTCAGAAGTGTCTCCTTAGCCACCGTATATTCTGATATATTATCTTTTGGCCCTTGGACTACATTCATTTTCTGTTTCTAAGTTGGCTATGCTTTGAGTCTTAGGTCTTATGGTCTGCTTGTTAACTGTCTTCTTTGTTGGTTGTTTACTTTGTTTTTCCCCTTGTTTACTAAATAAAAAGTCTGATTGACTGTGTGTGTTCTTTCCCCAGTTTGCCTTCCATTTGGAGAGATTTCCTGTTTGCCTTGTGTTCTTCTAACTGTGTCTTTAAAATAAATAAGATACGATCTTCAGAATCCCTGGCTCTGGTCTATGTTTGGGTCCACCATTTTGAGAAAAACATGCCTGAACAACAAAAACATGGACCCAGCAACCAGAGCAAAGGAGGGAGGGTGTTTTAAAATAGCTGCTTATCATTGTTGAAGGCAGAACCAAACCTCTAGTGAATGTCACCAAAAGGTGGTTAAAACAAGTGCTCTACACCCGACCCAGCACCGCCTCCAGTGCCCTCTCTTCTGCTCCTGCTTTCAGAATCCCAGTTCCTGTCTATGGGGAGCCTGAGGCCAAGGCTGGCACCACCACGTCAGTTCTGGTTTCAGAAGTAACCATCTGTAACAGCCCACTTCCTGTTGGGCGCTTGACCATCCAACCTTTTTTTTAAAGAGAGCCTGCAGTCGGCCTCCAGTCTGGTCTCCAGAACCCAACCACCACCAGAAGGCTTCTGCCATTGCCATTAGCTTCTGATCCAACCTCCCTGCTCGTCTTCTGAAGGGCCTTTGTCATTGCCGATGGCAACCTGAATGGGTTCGCCATCACTGGGTTTGTGTTGAGTTGTGCTGCCGTAGAGAGAAGGGTCACGCAATGTTTTATTTCAACAAACGGTAGAGGCGCATATGTTTGGGAGGAATATTATTACACACCGGAGAACAGACTGGAGGGCTCACAGGATGAAGTCCAGGTAACTTCTGGACTGTTTATACATTGTGAGTGATGTAGTTGCAAAAACAGAAGAGGACAAAAATCTGAGTCAGCTCACACAGATGTTACACTGACTTTTTCTTGCCAGCCCTCTAGTGCAGAGTCCATGTAATGTCCATGTGAACAGAGCAGGTAATTCTCTGGGTTTTCACAGTGAGAGAGTGGACATTCCCTTTTAGTAGATAGTCCTGAGTGAATGTGTGAAAGCAGCTTTAGTATTCTACCATGACAGTCTACAAAGGTGGTTAAAACGAGCACTCCCCAATGCTAAGCTTCACAAAACACCGTATAATACAGTGAAATTATTTTTGCAGGTAGCAGAAGCTATGACACTTAAGGAATGGACACTAAACTACTGTTATTGTTGTTATCTATTTCTGTGAATATTATCACTTTTTCATGTCATGACGTTATTACAGCTTCACCATGCATCACTACTCAAAATATCTGAACTGTGACCTTAAAACAAACGTGGATAAAGTTGGTGTCCTGTGTTTGTCTGTGGGTATGGGGACCGAGGTGAAGACTGTGTGCTGTCAGTGACTGACAGATGAGAAAATCAGCTGGATAATAATGGCTTTTAAACATATCACATGCATGAAACACAACAGATTTCAGCCAACACACACATGCTGTATCATATATGTAACTTAAAACATACACTCTGCAAATTTCTGTCTCTTGTCGTCTCTTTGTACATATCCAAACACACTAATACAAGCCAGGGCATCAGGTGTAGGAGATGTGCGTTACGCTCTGTGGTTGTGCATGTAGGTTGCCAGACTGAGGAGAGAAACATCACAGTGACTAATGCTGACAGCAACCACATGCTCTGGACGAATCTGCATTGCCTCTCATCTGTTGTTCCAATTACCGATGTCCGAGTCCTTTCTCTCTTCCACTTTGATCAGTGCTTCTTCCATTGCTGTTGTTATTCTGTGCTGTCGGAAAGGCCGAAAAATATGTGATTTTACCCAGAAAGAGCTAATGGGATTCTCATCAGTTCCTTGTTTTACAGGTTTTGTATTCTCTGAACAGTCATGGAAAAAAGAGAATCCAACAAGTTTAAGTAAGTACCTAAAAGTTGCAGGAAAAAAAGCAAATGGTTCACAAATTGGCTGAGCTCACAAATTGGCTTTTTTTTAATGAATGCTGTTGTATAATTCCTCCTCAATTTAAGTTAAATTTAATTTTTAAACATCTAACAAGCTATTTCTTTTCTAATTCCCATGTTTGCCGACTCCAAACACTGCACATCATGTGCCAGCCTCAGTAAATCAATTGAATCCTGTCTGACCAAAAGACATAATTTAACTGTCACAGATAAATGTGATTTGCTTAATCCTACTTTTCCAGATTTTCATTATGAGCACACAACTATAATAAAATAGATTTAAAATGATTTATTATTATTATTATCAATCAGCACTTTTCATATAGGTGCATGCTTAACTGGTGACTGAAAGCTAATAATACACCAAATCAATTCAATTAAAGTCTGTTTATATAGCGCCAAAAAAAGTCATCTCAAGGCACTTCACAATGTTTATTGACCTTACAGAATTTAACAATACAACTATATGATTTCTATATAATTATATTTAAAAACTGAACAAATTACACTTGAGCTCAGGGGAGGAGCTCAGTGTGTCAAGGGAGGTCCCCCAGCAGTCTAAATCTATAGCATATAGTGCTCCCTGATGATGTCCCTGTCTATTTATATTTCAGTTCTGTAATTTTCCTTGTGTTTATTCTTCTTAGCTCTGTCTCAAAGTCAGGTTCTAAGTTTGCTGTTTACTTAGTTTTTTCCTCTGTATCAGTGTGTGTTTTCCCTAGTTTTCCCTCTGTTTGAAGTGATTTTCTGTTTGCCTTGTGTTGCCTTAGTGTCTCTACATCTAAAATAGCATACGATTATCACAACCTCCTTGGCTCTGGTCTGCGTTTAGGTCCACCATTTTGAGAAAAACATGCCTAAACAACAGACAGGTTATGTGTTTTACCCTAAAAAATGACTACTTCCTCGACTGAATATCCCCAAAAGCTGACGCGGCACCAGCTCCAACACCATCCTTCCAGCTTCAGCTTCAGCCTCACCTGATCCAGGCTTGTCTCCATCCACTGTTTAAGTTTCTCCTCCTGCTTCCAGAATACCAGTTCCTGTCTACAGGGAGGTTGAGGCGAAGTCTGGGACCACACCTTTTTTTCTGATTTTTAAAAGTAACTGGATGGTTTGATGGAAGTTTACTGTTACATCCAAACTGTTCAGTCACAATCTGTCTTTTTTTCAAAATTTCTTTGTTTCTGCCCTACTTTCCTTTTCTGTTCTCCTCATCATTTAGATGAAGGAAAAACAGCATTTTCAATAAAATTAGGTTAAAATAGGGCCAGATGTGATGTCTCACAGCTGTTCGAGTCTGCTGTTGTAGACACTGTCCAAGTGAAACTTCAGCGAGGTGTGGGGATGCCTGTGTAGAGCACATGGGAGGAATGACATGACACACTGGAGAACACACTTTAAATTACCAGACTTTGTACCAGGGGGTTCGCAGAATATAATCCGGGTAGCCTCCTGGTCATCCGACTTGGACATTTGCATTCTCGCATGCTCCTCACTTGGATAATGTCTACATATGTTCAGAGTTTCAGTGCATGTCTGAAAGCAGCTTATGTCACTGCAGTGCTCCTGTACAGTGACACTATCACCGTCAGCTAACAGCTAATGCTAGCTTTGAACATTACATAGTGCAATGTAGTTGCAAAGACCGGGGGGACGTGGAATGATGTTCTGGAGGTTGTTTCGGTTCAAAGAATCGGTTACAGGGTCAAGTTATACAGTATGTTCAATATGAATAAATGAACTGATATTTGGGCTGTTTCTTTAAGCTACAGTGTCTCAGGTCTGCAGTGTCACACTTTCCAACAGTAATTTAGATTCACTGAATCAAGATAGAGTCTGCAGTCACCTTGGGTAAATGAGAGGATGGAGGATTAACACTTACTAAAACTCAAATCAATTAATTAATTGATGTTCACAATCTGTAACTACAAGCTGACACTGAGATCAGATTGAACTAATTCATCATCAAGGAAATGCTTGTAAATATACTTTATACAGTTGGCTACATAGCAGTAGAAGTTTGAAGTTAACATTAACACGCTGCTGACATTGGCACATTTTATTTTCCAGCAGTTTCTCGCTCCAGCTCCTTCTAACAAAGGTGCTCATCTTGTCATTTCTGGACTAGAAATTGAAACCTCCCTCTAGATTTCTGCTGAAAGGCAGCTGTCATCATTTTTTAACAATACTATAATTCAGCTGTGACACATCTCTCAGTGCTGCTTTGTGCTTTACGTTTGTATCCAACGGCCTTCGAAGTCCTGCTCACCACTTAAGCCAAATCACCACAGCCTCTCCAGCCATCACTGGAAATAACAAAAAAATGAGAATGAGGTTGTTCAAGACAACTTGTGTAAATCACAGGTTTTGGACCATCCTCATTATTTAAACCTTTACAATTTAATGTTACTGTCACTCTTGTTTATGGATTTATTTTTGTCATGTGGTTGTGAGTTTGCCGTTGAATTATTCCAAATATGTGTGAATATTCCAGTCTGTCCATGTAGAAGTTTAATGATAATGACTGCAAGCACCTGTATAACCACCCTTATGAAAAAGAAGTATACTCAAAGTTTATTTCTTCAAATATTTTACAAGTACAACTTACAAGTGAGGTACAAAACAAGCAAAACTCTAAGTCAAGGAGAAAAAACTTAAGCAAAGTAGAAGAAGTGTGTTTGTTTAATTAGATATAAGTATACTACAACAACAGTACCATTAGTATACTTACTTTAAAAAATGCATTTATAAGTCCACATTTTTGTAATTCTTGGGACTGGATTGGCCACTTACTTGGCTTACAATAGTATACTTGAAGTATACTACATATACACTATATATACTGTTAGTTTACTAGGGATGTAATAAAAGTATACTTTTGAGAGTCAGCTCCTACTGACTGCTCACCCTTCACAGTTATTTTTTAACACACCAATTCATCACAGACCGTACTTAGTCTCTTTAAAAAGCAAACATCATGTCATACAATCATTTGTGACAAATTATTAATTTATAACCTTAATAGTTATTTGTTTGTCAAGTTAAACTACTGAAAGGCATGATGAGTATTTCTATATACTTGAAGTATACTTAAATACAACTTAAGTACATAAAAAGTAAACAACCGGTATACTTGCTTATCATTTGTTTTGTTTTGTTTTAAAGAATTCTGCTAATAGTATACTTGAATTTACTTCTTTTTCGTAAGGGCAGATTTGTCAGTTCTGTGCACAACCAGTAAAAAGATCTGCACCAAAACACTTTAAACTCAGGCTTCACAAAGGTAAATCCATTAAAGTGAAACACAAAATTGTGTGAACTGGATAAAACCATGCAAAAGCAGAATCGAGTAGAAACAGATAGTGATGCATTAAAGGTCAGTGTGTTTCCTCAGAGGAGTACTACACACTAGGTCTCTGTCCGGTTGTTAAATCCAAAGTTTAAAAAAAAAAAGCAATGCGTGGAGCTAAGCAATGGTTGTGTGCACATTACAGCAGTGGGTCCAGGATCAGCAGCATCAGCAGGATGGGAAAGAAAGCTATTTTTGTTCATGTAACTAGGTGAGCTAGAGAAACTGGCTACTACTAACTGACCACTACTACCAAATTATCATATTTGTTTCCTCGATGACCGTTAGAGTCATCACCACATCTGCATTAGACACTGGAATCAGTTTTATGTTATGATTTGTGGGGCAGAGCAAAGTGAATCACTTCACTGGGAACATGACTGATGGCTAGAAGTTTAATTTTATGTATCTTAATAATATAAAAAAGCATTAAATTTTAATCTCTATCTTAACAGAAATCAATTGTCGATTAACAAGTGTACATTTAGTTCTGAATTATTCAAATACATGTTGCATAGTTGCAACAAAGAATACATTATTTTGGTGCCATGCATAATTAACGAATCCTTTTGTTTAACTAAAGTTCTTAATTATGTTATGTACAAACAACAGATGGGATCAGCACAGCAGGAGCTGCAGTAGCAGACACCGAGCTGCCGAAGTCAACTTTTAATTGGGTTCCTCCAGAACTTCGGTCACACCCAAGACAAACCACTAGAGGAATCATTAATTTAAGGAATCATTTCTGACATACGTCAGTTTTATTATTAATACTTTAACACAAACCATACCACCTGGTTCTGAACACCAGCAAGACAAAGGAGAAGGTGATTGAACTCCACCACCACTCACGCTGAGCTTTCAGTGTTCAGACACTGAGATTGTGGACACCTGTAAATACCTGGGTGTCCACCTCAATAATAAACTGGAGTTGACCAACAACACAGATGCCGGGACGGCACAGGAAGGGCCAGAGTCGCCTTTGATCCGGTTGCTCTCCAAATGTTTCCCTCTTATGGGTGAAATAAAAGAAGCTACTTTATGAATATTATGACATTAGCTGATGTTCATTCACGCATTCATATTAGCTTACATTAAACTTAAGAGGTAATACTGCTGGTGACAAACTAAACAAAGTAAAGTTAAAATGAATGACAAGTTAGCATTAGCACTGCTAGCACACATGGCTGCATCAAGAAAGGAGTTACAAACTCAAACTAAAAGAAAATCCAAAAATTGCCTTAATTTGCAACCTACATTGTTTTCACTGACAGGTGTGTGTGTGTGTGTGTGTGTGTGTGTGTGTGTGTGTGTGTGTGTGTGTGTGTGTGTGTGTGTGCTGACTACACTACAGCTCCAAAGAACAAGCTGTGACGCTAAAATAAAGTGAACAAGAATCACTATCCTTCATTTACAATGCAGTTATACTCACTGGACTCCACAGTGTAATATTCAAGAATAGAGAAGTGCCAACAGTATTAATGCTGAACAGAAGCAGAACAGAACAGAAGCAGTAGGAATAATTGAAAGGGAGCTTTTACACCAGACTCTGCCACGCAACTCATATTAATTAACCAAGACAGCTGGGAAAAGAATATAATCGGCAGTGAATTACCTTTGCAGAGGTCACACTGTGATAGACAGTAAAGATATTATTAGTGCTGTGTCAGGTGAGCTGGCCGGCGGAGGAATGCAGATGAGAGGGAATGTGTTAACAGGCTGATCCAAGGTGATCATTTACATTTTTTAAACGGCCTTGTCTGTCTCAGGTGTTTAATTCATACTCTGAATCACTATGAGTACAACAGTAAAACATGTTGAACTTTTAGATGAGTAAAATTACAAGCTGCCAGGTGCACTGAGGTCAGAGGTCAAACCCAAGACACCAGATGCTACTAGTGACTCCAGAATGGTCCCGTATGGTATTTAATGCTGACTTACAGCATCTGAATATTAATGGGTTTTTTTCTACCTTCTCACAGGATACTGGTATAAAACTGCTGAAGTTAAGTCAAACATCCTAGATTCTACAAGGGTAACCACGTTAGTGCATAAACCTGCTCCAAACAAATCACTTTGTTTGCACGTTGTACAAGTATGTGTGGAAATATGTGTTAGAGCATTTGGTGCCATTGCACAAGACACTGTTTTGCCTCCTTATGCCAAAAAGTGAAGCAGCTAAAAGATCTAAAAAAGCAACATATCATGCTGCGATCTAAAGAAATTCAAGAACAGATGAGAAACAAAAGAATTGACATGTATCAGTCAGAAAAGGTTTTCAAAGCAATTTCTAAGGCTTTAAGACTCCAGTGAACCACAGTGAGAGCCATTATCCACAAAAGGAAAAAACTTGGTGAACCTTCCCAGGAGTGGTCGGCCTGCCAAAATTGCTCCAAGAGCACGACGACTCATCCACGAAGTCATCTGAAGAGCTGCAGGCCTGACTTGTCTCAGTTAAGATCAGTGTTCGCGATTCAGCAGTAAGAAAGAGACTGGAACTCTACCATGGATGCCATTTTTGCCACTCCAAAACCTTAAAATCCAGAATTAAATCTGATTGAGATGCTGTGGCATGACCTTAAACAGGCCGTTCATGCTTGAAAACCCTCCAAGGTGGCTGAAAATCAAGATGCTGTGGTAACGTAATTCTATAATATTGACCTGCTAATATATTGGTCGCAGTTTCAACCAAAATGCATCTTCAAATAAAATGATCCTGACCCTGATGTAGAAGTATGTCTATATATGTATATAAGTAGTTCCAATGATAAGCATTGAATAGAAAGCTTCCTGCAATTTGCATTCGCTGAACCATTATTTGACAATGCTGGTGTATGTGTGTACACGTGCTCTGTATCTGCAGTGGGACAGACGTTTAAATGTATTCTCTGCATGCCAGGAGAAATCAAAACACAATTCAGCAGACAAGCCGTGTCTCCATTGATACTGCTGTTTTTTCAGTGCGAGCGGGGGCTGTCTGCCACGTATCTGAGTGTTTGTGTGTGTCTGTCTGTGCGTGTGTCAACACATCTTTAAATATAATTTCACAGACTTGCCAACGTGCCAGTGTTGCTGCCATTCAGACAGACGAGGGAAGTCTCAGCCTTGCATCAGTGAGTGTGTTTGTGTGCGTTTAGATTTGTGTATCTTACGCAGCACGTGTGTGTGTGTGTGTGTGTGTGTGTGTGTGAGTGTGTGTGTGTGTGTGTGTGCGTGTGTATGTGAGAGTGAGAATTGACAATGAAACACACCATGTGTGTCACCTTTTTCGTGGCCTTTTCTTTTGCTTCTTTCAAGCGTTGTGACCCTGAGCTGCAGTCCAGCATGAGAGCGCACACACACACACACACACACAACCGTTTCAAACAAGATGCAGATAACAGTACTAGAGACGGCATTTAAATCTCCACCTCTCCCTTGTTTGCTGTGTATATTTTTGTTGCTCCTGCCTCTCTGTGTGGTGCTGGAAACAATAATACATACACAGGTCAACCCTGTGTCCTATAAATTACATTCCTGTACAACTAAACTGTAATAGCGATTGTGTTTTATGTTGCAAACATAATCATTACGTTGTCAGGCAAATAACAGAAACCCAACCTGGTCAGGCTGTATAGAGGGAGTGCACCCTGCAGGACCGACAAGCTACAGAACCAAGACTGCTTAGGTTTAGGCATCAAAAGTCCTTTGGTTACGGTTAGAGACAGATCGTGTTTGTGTTTAAATGTGAATGCAGACGTTGTGCATTAAGGGATTTTTCTCTATTAACGTTTCCCACAATCTTTCCCTGACCTCAACCCAGTGCTGAGAGATCCTGAACCAACCATGAAGAACATTAAGAAAGTTAAACAGCAGGATCAGATGTTTTTCCAGAAGAGAAAAAGAGATGTTGTAGATTGGATATTTATGTGGACAAAAACACGTTGTATGCAGACACTTAATTGATATGTTATGTATCAATGTATATGTGACTTGTCATTCAAGTTAATTGTGAACATATACATATAAACACATCATTCTGCTGACATAAAAATGTACGTACACACTGAAATAGACGTGCACTTATTGACTGCCTGGCATGAAACAAACAACGGACTGTTTTGGCAGGTATCACGCTATTTTCTATTGCGTTGCCATAGCAACTATTCAAGCTTGAGTTAAATTGAGACTAAGCTTGAGTTAATCCCAAAGGTAGCAGATAAGACACTGGTCTCGCTTTGCGACATAAACCCCAGGTGGTATTAATGTCACATAAAAACAGCAGCTCACTCACATAAACACACATTTGTTGATGCTTATGCACATACACTGTACATATTGTACAATACATATAATTCACACACACTACAACACACAGATTAGATGATTCTCTGATGTTCATGTGTTTAAACACATGCACACACGCTGTGCTGCACACTGTGACCTTAAAACCCATGTGCTGATGCTAGGACTGATCTTTTCTCCACACTGTGCCGGGATGCTGCAGCAGCCCGAGTCTGACGGCTCGGAGATTTAAGGCTCCGTGCTGCACTCAGCTGCCTGCACAGGATTTTCTAATTAGAGTTGGCGACTTGGCTTCAGCTTCGCCTCGCAATAAATCACAGTCTCTCAGGTGCATTCCCTCCAGCGCTGCTCAGTGGCATTTCACTATCAGCATGCTGATTGAGTTCCCCTGATATTTTCATCCTGGAGAAAGAAAAGGAAAATGGTGTGTGTGGGACGGTGAACATGTTCAACACAAGAGTCAGCTAAAATGGTTTGTATGAAGACGTAAGAATGTGGAACAGAGTGCACCATTCTGTATTTACCTATTTGGGATCAATACATTTCTCAATACAAATCTTCACTCTAATGTCAATAAATTAGATAAACTGACTTTTCATCTCCAAATTGCTCCCTTGCTACAGGACACAGCACGAGCGCCAGCGATATTGTACCTTAAACAAAGCAACTAAAGGTGGCAGGTTTATTGTTTGTTATTTTGCTTGAGTAAGGCTTCTGTGAATTTAATTCCCTTATTGCAACGATTCAGAGGCCAGGGTTTCTTCCATTTTGTTTTTTTCTCTGCCTGGTGCAGAATTAGAGTTTGTTCATGCAGAAAGAAACCAATTCAATTTCTTAACCAAAACTTTAGAAAGTTCTGATGTTGCTAAAGGCTTATTTAACGTGGTCATAAAGCCAAAAGGGTAAAGGTTGACAGGAGATCCTGCAAGGTATGTTCTGATATGTCGTGATATATGTACAATATTTATGGTTTGCTTAGTAGCCATATAAATGGAATGACTACTGCATATGAGAGAAAATATAAGCAAAAAAACATTTGTTGTGTTGGGTGAAAATGTGTCAAATAGCAGTTTTCAAAATGTCCGTAACGTCTGTAGGACGTAAGGTGCAGGAAGAACTTCTTCTTCATTTGTGTTCTATTAAATGTGCTTCAATTATGATGTGGTGGCGACCTAATTACTAACCAGGAGTATGTTTACAGCCAATGCTCACTATATGTGTTACGAACAGGCTAACTAGGAGATCCAATAGCAGGAACACAGCGAATACAGAGGTCAATCTTCCACAACAATTTATTAGCAATATGAATAGACAGAGCAGACTGCAATGCAATGGGAGCACTGCAAAAGGCAGGCAAACTACTGACTATTCGTCTATTAAAGAAGACAAAACCACAGGCTGAAGCTGGAACTAACTGACTAACTAAGCCAACAAACAAATGAATAACTATACTGAAACGTACTTACTACCGTGATGAAAAGAGCTAGAGATCGTGGAAAAGGTAAATGGCAGAAACGAGGAATTGACAAGGTAGACACATGTGACACACACAAAAAGACCTAGGACGGGAACTCAGGATGGGCCCGGTGGAAGGCCCGCACCATGACAGGGTCCAAGCAGGATGGAAACCACGACCGCACATCCGGACCGTACCCCTCCCAATTGACCAGGTACTGGAGGCCCCGGCCACGACGTTGACAACGGAGGATCCGATGAACCACCTTGTAAGCAAGAGCAGGTCTCCTCCGTTTGTTGGCCTGCCGAGAGGCTCTATCCTGCCCCCGCAGGAGATGTTGCCGGCCTGAGTGAGTTGTGGGCATACTCGATCCAGGGTTGCTGCGACCAAGTGGAGGGATGAGAAGAGGTCATGCGCCGCAGCAGCGTTTCTACCTCCTGGTTCACCCACTCTGTCTGGCCATTAGTCTGTGGGTGAAAACCTGAGGACAAACTTACTTTGGCACCAAGTGCCTCACAGAACTCAGCCCAAGCTGGCACCGTGAATTGCGGGCCCTGGTCAGACGATATGTCCTCCGGCAGTCCGTGCAGCTTGAAAACATGGTTGGCGAGTAATAAGGCAGTCTCTTTAGCAGACGGCAACTTGGGCAGAGGAACGATGTGGACCAGCTTAGAGAAACGGTCCAACACAGTCATTATAACCATCCTTCCATTGGAAGGCGGTAAACCAGTCACAAAATCCAGTGGATGTGCGACCAGGGTCGCAACAGGACAGGAAGAGGTCTCAACAAACCTGCAGGTGCTTGGTGGGGGGTCTTGGGTCTACAGACGGACATGTACCGTTTGACGTCCTCCGTCAGTGAAGGCCACCAGTACCTCTGGGCAATAAGAGCCGTAGTGCGAAAAGCACCAGGATGGCAGGCCAGCCTTGAGTCATGCCCCCACCGAAGCACCTGCTAACAAAGAGCAGACAGGACAAACAAGCAGCCCACAGGACAACCGTGAGGAACAGGGGTGGCGTGAGGGGCGTTTCTTACCCGCTCCTCAAGGTCCCATCGAAGGGCCCAAACCTTAACTGGATCAATGATGTGACGATCCAGGGTCAGCCCTTCTGAATCTGAGTCCCCCTCCTCAAACTGGTTAGACAAGGCATCCGGCTTGCTGTTTTAGGAACTGGGTCTGAAAGAAAGCACAAAGTTAAATCTGGCAAAGAACAACGCCCACCGAAATTGGCAAAAGAGGGCGAAAAAGGCACAGTGGTGGACCTTGTTGTCCTCGGCTGCCAGCTGGGACAAGACTGCCCCAACCCCTGTGCTGGAGGCGTCCACCTCCACTATGAAAGCATAAAGACCTCCTCCGCTGCTGGAGCTAACTGACTATCTTAGCAAACAACAACCGCAGCACAAGGCTGGAACTAACTAGCTGATAAAGCGAACAAACAAAAAACCACATCACAGGGAAAATGTAACGATATGTGCACACAGTGCTACAAGATTTGATATTTTAAAAAAACTCCCTTTAAAGAAAGGAAGAAACCTCCAGCAGAACCAGGCTCAGGGTGGGGTGGCCATCTGCCTTGACCGGTTGGGGTTAACAGTAGAGCAAGAACAAGAACAGCAACATTCAAATACAGTAAGCAACCATTGCTAAGTGTTGCTTTGTTTACAGTTTGTCATTGAAAGAAGTGGAAACCGAAGAGGATCTAGGACTACAGATATACACACAGGCTACAGACTAACGCCACCTGCTGGTGTAGATGGTTATTTCCTTGTTTCACTTAATGAAGGTGTCATGAGGCGACAGTCAGTCAGTTGATGTCTCCTTGGTGTGTCATGGCCTGAATATTATCACAGCTTCAAGACCAAACATGAATCTTGTGTCGCCAAAACATTTAAGAACAATAAAAATGTACATGAATTATGTCAGTGGCTCCTGGGTCTAGTCTGAAGATGCAAGCAAACCCTCATCAGTCTGATCGTAGGCCAAAACAACCTGTCTGCTGAATGCAAAGCCAGAAGAAATCATTTTAATGTGGTGTGACATGCTTTTACACCTCCTGTGGATGCCGTTATTACTGCAGTCGGAGTGCAGAACTGCACTGCAGGAGAGGCCAAATCACAAAATGACCAGAGAGCTCTCACTGCTGCCAAATATCAGCGTAACTGAAAAATGACCACTTCCAGAAGCAATCTACTCTGCCTGATGGTGACACGATTGCATTGCACTTACAGTGTCTTTGCAAAGATAAATAAGGTGTGGTGGGAGATAGTGAGAGATGGAGCTTTTACTAGCCTTCACACTCTTCCACACACACACGCACACACTTGAGTGTACTCAACTGATGACTAAGACACTTCTGTAATGACATGAATGCTAAATGGATCTGTAGTGCTGATTGTCACACTGCAGTGTCAGGCTGAGGACTATGAAGTTCTTATAAACATCTTTGGCTTTAAATCATAAAAACCCCAAAAAACACTTTCATATATTATTAGACAATTAAAATACACTAACTACAATAAAAACCCATCACATTTATGTCTTTATCAGTGTAAGTTGTGTATGTACGAATATATTAAGAGAGACACTAGAGCTTCATGTAGTCCATATGCAAGATCTAGATGTTGTCCACTTCTTTCTATTAATTACGAAGGCAACAAACCAAGCTAGAACAGAAAGTAGACATTGCACCATAGATGTACGGTCGTGTGTGAAAGTTAATGTCTCTCTTTGGTGTTTTTAAATAATGTACTAAAATATAAGAATCTGGCTGTAGCAGGTCTTAGTATTAGAAAAATATAACTGCAGACGAACAACCTAAAACTATTTTCGCCGTGCCATTGTTTATTAACGATTATTTATTAACGATTTATGATCATCAGGCCTTGATTAACTGATCACCAGCAGGTGTGCAGACTATAAAAGCAGAAGTTTTGGCACTTTGCTGCTCTGGAGATTTTAGTTAACACAAAAGTAAGACAGAAAAAATAAGCAATGGTCTTAGAGAAGCTACTGAAAAGCTGTCAAACTAATTCGGAGTCGAACGTTCTACAGTGAGGAAGATTATTCAGAAGTGGAAAGCTTTCAGCACAGGTGCCAATTTTCCCAGGAGTGAATCATCTCAGAACCTACTGAACCTCACTGAGCGTGTTAAATGTTAAAGCCCAACAGCTCAATTAGAAGAAGACTAAACAAAGACAGTTTATTTTAAAGGGTGACTGAGCTCACAATCACAAAGCTACTGAATCATGGCAGGGGCTACTTTTTTGGCTCCATGTTTTTTCCTTTAAATAATGTCACATAGAAAATTATATTTATTTAATAATAAAACCCATATGATTTTTATCATGTTTTAAAAAAAAAAAAAAAAAAAAAAAAAAAAAAACAGGATTATAGGACAGTCACTAATTTTCACAGGACTGTATCGCCAAAATGTAAACTTCCCGAGTTTTGAAAAAACTCCCATGGGACATCAGTTTTTTCAGTTTTATCCCACCAGGATTTAAATAGTTTGTTTTTCATTTAATTAACCTGAACTCATCTATCTGATAGATAGATAGATAGATAGATAGATAGATAGATAGATAGATAGATAGATAGAACATTCTGAGACAAGACATGGTGATGTTTTAGATGTAAGTTAGCTTGAGATTTCATGACATAAAGTATAAACCACATATCACAGAGATTTCTTACAGTATAAACCACAGTTACATCACGAGCTAAAACAGCCATAAAACACAGAGGGATAAAATACTTCACATGACAGTAAGCGGTTAAAGTGAGGCTACAGAAGTCATTTAACAGATGACAGTGATTCACCGACAGTTTAAACCCCTCAGACAGGTCATTCCAAAGACAGCAACGGACCAAACTAATGACTGTCTGGAATATTACAGCAATACATTATAGAGCACACTGTCCATTTTCTGGAGTATTTATAATTCAGGGGTTTTCATTGTTGCTTATTTTTCTTCCTCCCTGTGTTATGAAGGACTGTACAAATTATCCATAGTTAAAGACTAATGTATTTAAAAGCTCTTTCCACTGTTGCCAAATGTGCTTTTTGTCCAAGCCTTTTACTATATTAACCTCAAACCTGAACACAAGACGCAGCTTAAGTGAGTGATATTTCTTAACGGAGGGGTTTAATAGCTCAGACGAGCACTAAAAGCTCTGCAAATTGCTTCAAGCAGATGAGAAATGTTGCTGCTGCTCTAAATAAAACAGTCAGTTGAACTGTTTTTTGAGGTTACTGTTTTTTTCCTTTTTATCATCATCGTACTTTCATTATTTTATTTCAGTCTCATGCCATGAATCCCATGAAAATACCAAAACTATAAACAACAGTTTATCCTTAGCCATAGAATATAGGTTTGGACGTTATGAAGCTATTCAGTGGCCCATTATCTGTTCTAAGCAGCCCATAAGTAACAACATTAAACTAAGTTCGGTTGACTGTTCACAGATTCACAGGTTGGTGCTAAAAGAGTCCTTCCGCTCAGTTGTGCATGTCTGTGTTAAGTTCCTCTCAACCAGTAGATGAACTGAACCAAACAGAACTTTATTTGTGAAGTGTTGCGTTTCTATGGCCCAAAAGTGTGTTTGTCAGAGTCGAGAAGGAATTATCTCATGCGCCAAATACTAAGGCACGACTTTATACCTTGGTTCTGTCTGGATTAAACAAGAGATAATAACATGTTAATCACTGAACTTAAAAAATTCTAATATTAACTTTAGCTGCAAAATGAGTGATGATACTGTAGCTACAGCCACTCTCATAACAGCCACTCTTGGTCCACTGACAACAATAAATAACCATTTTAACCACCAAACACACCATTCCCTCACATAACTGAAGAACCAGTTTCATCCAAACCACCTTAAAGCACAATAAACGACTCTTATTGTTTGATACTAATAAAAGGGACAGAGTCAGAATTCAGTCCTGCTAAACTGGGTGTGAATGTACAGTGTTACAGGCCTGGAGCTCAGTGTTATTTTGGTTTGTGACCTTTTGATTTCGCTGCTGCTGATGTCCACCTCAACGCCTCCAGTCGAAACACCACACAAATGTCTTTGGCGAATCCAGATGAGGCTTGATGGCGATGAGCAGCCGTTCGCTGAGTCAGCAGTTCTGGATGTGCAGGACGCTAACTCAAAAGCTTTGATTTCTAATTGTGCAGAGCTGCACTGATCAATCCAATGAATTACTGCACCAGGAGCAGGAGGACGGAAGGTGAGGGGAGTCCCAGGAGGATTCTGAGGAAAATCCTATAAGGAGTGAGGGAGAGGAAAACATGGTCATCTATGGGCAGAAGACAAGGTCAGAGGGGAGAGAGCAAATAGATTTGTTACCAAAAGAAAACCTGCTTCAGATAACAGAGAGGAGACTAAAAGTACACAGATGCATTAAAATCATAAAATGTACAGATCCCGAACCCAACCACAAAA
>OMLM01012344.1:23819-51272 GCA_900302695.1 Helostoma temminkii
CCCAACCACAAAACATGATAATAATGCAATTGTCATGATCCATGCTAATTTTTTTTTTTACCCTGTTCATTCACTCCTAGCTCTACCTGGCCACACCCCCCCAGTTATGCTCTTGACACACACACACCCAATCAGTCCAACCACTCACACCTGTTCCCTCAATCACTGCTCTAATCAGTGTAATCATATTCACCTGTGTCACTCCCTTTATAAAGCTGTTTGATTGCTGCGTTGTGTTGATTATAAGTTTACCTGTTCTCAGATGTAATTCTCCACCTTATCCTGCCTGATTGTAAACACCTGAACTTGAACTAGGGATTGGATCCCAGACACTGTCTCTGTCTAGCCCTTGTTTGAACTGTAAGTCTGTCTGATCTGCTGCTGACCGGTTTTCTGTTTATTGGATGCTGGTTTGTGAATTGTGGACTTCGGATTGATGAAACTGATGCCTGGCTTTGACGTTGAATCAGACACTGACCCTGCCTTATCTCTCTGCTTATAATCAATGTTATCATCATTACCTGAGCCTGTTTTCTGAATAACCTCTTGTTGGTCCTCGTGTTTGTTGGCATTTTATAATTTGCCCAAGCTACATATTTACTTTGACCCTGCCCAGCGCTACAAGACTCCACTGTTTTGTCTATTCACCTGCCTCCTGTTTCTGGGTTCACTCACCTGTTCAGCTCCTGGTTTCCTGCCTCCCATTCCTGCATAACCTCAACTAACAGGCTAACCTGGGTGTCTGGCTGTATTCTGGGTCCTCCATGTAAAAAACCACTGAACACCAACAGGAGCCACATATCTGGATGTTGGATATCTGGAAAACAGGATGTTGCTGTATCGGGTACTTTGGCTGACTAAAAGATGTTGCCTGTGGACATTTAATTGATATGTTAAGTGTATTTCCGACCTGTCATTTACATTAATTGTGAATGAATGTTGACAGAAAATATAATCAGTTGTTCCCCCACAAAAATGTATTTGTGATTACTGTTGCACGGGAACATCATTTTTAAGAACTAGTGGTGATTAAAGCTGAGCAAAAAGAGTGAGTACTGAACCTACTGTAAAATTAATGACTCCAAATGCTTTCAGAAGGCTTTCCATGAAGTTTATGGGAATTTTTGACCATTTCTCTAGAAGCACATATCTGAGGTCAAACACTGATGTTGGGCGAGAAGACCTGGTTCACATTCTCCACTCTAATTCATCCCAAAGGTGTTCTGTCGGGTTGAGGTCAGGACTCTGTGCAGGCCCGTTTGTCCACACCAAACTTGCTCATGCATATAATTGTGAATCTTGCTTTCTGCACAGAATTCCATGATTTCGATGGGGCGTCCCAATAAATTTGGCAATGTAGTGTATATGCAACTGTCAACTAATATGTTCTATGAGGATGAATGTCAGATATTGTGTTCCCAGTTTCATCCACTGTTTGCCAAATGTCAACTATTTTAAGTTCAGGTCCCACTGTGTATTTCTACTGTCTTTCGTTACAAGAATTAAATTTTAGTTTTAAACTATGTATTATAGTAAAATTTACACCAGCATTACAGCACTGTCAAAATTGCCTTTTTTTAACTATATGGTACTTGATAATGAATTACTTCAACTTTAGAAGCTGCTCGTTACATTAACTTTCGTCTAAAGAAGAGCAGTTTTGTTTATGGTGTTAATTTTAACATAAATAGAACAAACCCATATGGAAATCAGTACTCAGTAATAGAATTTTCTTATTCATCCAGTCATCCAATATCCAGGGTTGATTTTCATTTCAACATATGCCTCCAACTAGCTCATAGGCAGCCGTTATAATTGGCTTTCTGTTTGTGGTGAAGAAATAAGAAAGTAGCATCTATGATCTACTAGTCACTACAGTGGCGTAATAAAAGATGCTGCAGGACAGCAGCTGTTGAAAATGAAAAACAAACATGCTGAAATGATGTTCATGCTCACTCTGAAATCCCATGCACACTCCCAAACTTTCAGAACTCCAAAAGGCTCAGAGGAATTAACTGTCAATCTGCCCTAGAATGGCTCCCAGTTTGAATATTACTTTGTCAACTTGATGTGGCGTCACTGTTTGCCTGCCACTGATAAGCTCCATCAAACATCATAAATCAAACCATCTTTTCTCTGTCTGGGACTATTTTTCCATATTTCTTTTCTTCTCTTATTGAGCGATTTGATGTCTTTTCCCAGGCATGTCTGATCCATGTTGAAGCCAAGTTGACAAGTTTTGCAAGCGAGAGGGTCAATCACAGTGCGGGGAATTCATTTTGACTTCTCCTCTTCTGGGTTGTCACAGCACTGCAGTTTTGATTCTTTGGGAGCCAGGGGCCGTTGTTTGGCTCAGAGGCTTCGTTCCAGCAGCTTTGTGCAACGATCTTATCAACTTACTTGCAGCCTTCAAAATGCATTAGAGTTCCTCTGTGAGGCAGACTGTCTTTGTTTGTCTTCTCTGAAAAGAATGGCTCCAAGTCATCGTCCATATTTGTTCAGTAAGGTTGATTGCTGATTTCTTGTCAATGCTTGTTAGCTTACAGTTTGATGGGCTGATGCTGCTTCAAGCGGCTATGACTCCTGGTGCAGAGTTAAAGTCCTCCAAAAAGGAACAGAGAAAAGCCATCGCTAGTGTTTAACATCATATCTCAAATAGCATATTATTAGCAGGACCAAAACTTCTCAACTGTCCCCAGTTTCTCCAGGAGTTTGGTTCATGTGTTTAATTAATACTATTTTAGTACTATGTAGGCAGACATTCAGGAAATTCATTTTTTCTAGTTTGAAGTAAAATTCTAATAATATTTTCCAAATTACTGCAGGAAAATATTTTCAGATTATTAATTATAATTTTAGTATAGGGCAAGCTCTATGAAACCATGTATATTCAAACAAACTGTTAATGTGGAGCCAAGGCAGAGAAAAGGCAGTATGTTCTGAGCTGGTTTAACACTAAGAACATTTCTTTGTTTTTTTTTGTTTGTTTTTTTTTCCCTTCTTTTCCTAATATGTCATGCTGGAAATATAGAGGGGTGGAAAAACTGTCTGCTGCCTAGAGCAGCAGATGCATGTGCTGGTCCTGGCCACACTTAAAAAATCCCATTTCATATAAAATCCACATTTTTATGGTTCTTGGATGTTTGTAGAGACACACCAGGTGGGTGAGCAGTGCACAAAGTGCACTACAGCTTATAACTCTTAGCATTCACCAGCGGCCATTTTAGGCCATCACAGTATTTTTCTAATTTTTCTTTCGCTTTAGCATCAGTTTCACTCAAACTAGAACATCAAGTATTACAATGTGGCACACAGTTTGTATAGCCCGATTATTATCAAAATCACAGATTATGTATGGCCAAAAGACAGGAAAGTGTGATTTTCTTGAGGAAATGAGGTACACAAATGTGGAAATATAAATTATATTGAACAATGTAGTAATGCCTGCAACTACATGCACTATGTGAGATAACACATTTCATACTTTCCAAACCCTACTTATTTGCAAGTTGAAAGGTCAATGGAATATAGAAAGATTGACATTACAAAAGAAACCTGCACCATGCAACAACATGACTACATAGCCTCTTAAAGTTGAGGTCAGAGTCCTGACCTCAACCCGACAGAACACCTTTGGGATGAATTAGAGCAGAGACTGAGAGTCAGACCTTCTCGTCCAACATCAGTGTGACCTCACAAATGCGCTTCTGGAAGAATGGTCAAAAATTCCCATAAACACACTCCTAAACCTTGTGGACAGCCTTCCCAGAAGGGTTGAAGCTGTTACAGCTGCAAATGGTGGACCGACATCATATTGAACCCTATGGATTAGGAATGGGATGTCACTTAAGTTCATATGCGAGTCAGAGCAGGTGAGCGAATACTTTTGGCAATATAGTGTATATACCAGTATAAGATAAAGATTTTCTGCACACAAACACAATGTAGATAAAAACTATTCAGGCTTCAGAATATGAAAATATTTGGATATTCTATATACTGTTTATACGTCATATTCATAAATAGTTTTTCTGTGTGAAAATTCTTAAGCTTTCAAACTAACATAGATTAAAAACCTAATGTAATCTCAGTCAAACTCTAGTGAACTCACTGTTGGTTTGTTTGCAGGCTTGTCTGCCAACCAGTGATCCCATAAGCCGAAGCAAATTAAACTACTCCACTTGTAACAGCGTTCTTCCGTCACTGTGGTGAATGCGGCATCACCTTCTGTTCGTCCATCACCATCAGCAGTACAGCTCGTCCATGGCTCCCCAGGGAAAAGCTCAGAAGTGGCTGCAATTTATATCATCCTACCCAGAAGCATTGATTTTATCGACTAGGTCAACGCCAAAGATCTTTAAAAAATTAAAATGAACATCTGCATTCTGCTTACATGTGGCGTCTTTATTGATTGAACTGCACTGTGGCATGGTTAGAGGCAGAATATAGAAAGCAGTTGAGGCGCAGTTTAATTTTACCTCATTTCGTTGTGTTTTATTGCATTAAAATGCAGAACAGTGCTGTCGAAGCACTGAACATACTGGCATTTCTGTGCTATATTCCTGATGCATTTCTCTGTTTTCCTTCTCAGTGTTTTCTCTTACATCCAAACACACACTTTTTAAATGCATTCTTTCTTTCTGCCTCTCTCACACCGCCGGTCCCCGGAGAGGCGTCTGTCATTGCCTGACATTGTATCGTATTGTTATTCGGCTCTGGTTTCTCTTCACATGACGAGATATTCTGGGCCTGATGAAACTGTGTCGTATCCACTGTGGCTCATTTTATGATCATCTGCAATCGAAGTGCGAGCGCTGGTCTGCAGGAGAGCCATCTGTTTTTCTGGCAACTAGCTGTGGGAGCAGTCAGAGGTCTCACAAAGCAGAAGAAAACAGAAATATCACCGTACAAATTCATAATCTGCTTGTATATGCAAGAAGAGGAATGTAATAATACTTTAGAATACATGGCTTAATGTCAGCCTCACTCATTATAATTGCATCAGACCTGGAAGCATTAGTCTGACAGTATCTGCACAACATTTTTATGAATTTTAAAAAATAAAAATGATAAAATGCTGAGAGATTGTATCATCACCAAGACTGCCACAGTGAGAAGAGCCAGATTCAGATTAAAGAGGCTAAAATGCAACTCACACAAGGTTTTTTTTTTTTTTGAGAGAAACTGCTTCAGTTCTCGTTCTTGAAGGCACCAGTTCCATTTGGGGACCTCAGAGCAACCTTTAGCAGACTAGCTGACATGAACTGTGGAACCATTAAGTGTCACAAGACATGATGCAGACGAACAACAGACCAGGTAAGATGGTGGATCACATGCTGCAACGAGAGTTTAATACCGCTTACAACTAAAAGTCTAGGCAACACAGTTCTTCTCCATTATGTTCGTCTACTGATGTTGACTGGCAGTTGTAAACAGCTTTTAGGTCCATTACTGACGCCTTCTGCTTAGAAGTGTGCGTCATTTTGATTTTGCAGGTTTAGCACATGTAAATGGTCTGCACTTATATAAAGCTTTTCTACCTTACTGGTACTCAAAGCGCTTTTACACTGCTTCTCATTCACCCATTTGCTCACACAAGCGCACACAAGACACACAACAATGGCAGACACAGTCTGCAGTCACATTGTCAGATGTTCATCATAGATATCATCCCAGGCAAACTTTGGTTACTGTGACATAGCCCTGGCTGCAGAAAACAAAACAGGGTGGGATCTGATTGATGTTGAGCACAGTTATACAGACATACTTACAGAAAAACATCTAGAATACAAAACGTAAAAAGTTCATACGATTACTAAGTTCACATCTATGCATGTGGTCTCGTGCATGTGGCATCACTGAATGTTTTTATGCACATTTCGTCACATTTCTGTCAGTGTAGTAGAACAAGTTCTGTTATGGTGAAGAGTGTGGAAACTGTAATTTGATTAGCAACCTCTGCTAGCTAGCTCACTACTTAGCCTGCAAGCATGTTTCTATTTTACAACCTGTTGTCGTCTTTTATATGAGGTAATTTACCCTACCCCTGAGCTATTTTTAGCGAGCTAATTTACATCTCATCATAGTCTTTTTGTATGCACTTGATGTCATATGTAATATTATTATATATTAAGATGTGTTTGTCTAAAATTTGACACAATCCTAATCTGGTGCTGCTCCATTCTTATTTCAGCAGCCAGGTATACAGTGACAGTGGCTGAGTCTGGACCGGTCTCACAGTGGGTTGAAGGATTTAAGATGATTTATGGATGGAACCAAATTATGTGCTCTTGTTCTGCAGTTCTTAAAATACTATAAACTTTAAAAAATAAGTTTCTGCAAAAAGTGAATGAAAAGCATATTTGTTATTGTTAGCTAGTTAGAAAGTCCTGGAGGAAAACTATGTGAAAGGCCCAGAGCTCATTAAAGCCTGTTCTGAGATGTTAAAGAAACCAGCAAACAAATTAGAAAATCAGCCAGAATGAGAACAAAAATAACAGTGAATCACTTTAGATGCAAGACTAAGTTTGCGAGTTTGATGGAAACGGCCTAATTGAGGATTTGGTGACTTACTGTATGTCATGACCACAAAGAAAGGAGAACGCTATGTTTTTACTGGGAGGACAGAGCTGCTGTGATTTCACATATAATTAATGCTCTGCTTGGCTGTAACCGATCAGTATGTCAGGCAGCACCTGTGGGGGGCGAAGCAGGGTCAGAACTGCAGAGGTCAACTGGTTATTTGAGTCACGTTTCATTAGTAATATTCTTAAACAGCACAGCAGCTCTGACCAGACGCTGCTGCAGAACCAGTGTTCTCATTGTATGAATCATCTTTATGCTGCTGCTACTTTACTGTAAATGTGTATTTAGGGCAGAAGTCTCTGTCAAGTTATGTCTGATTCTGTATCTCAAAGTTTGAGATTACACTATATCTGTGTGATTATGAAAAACAAGCGAGCAGGTTTTCACTAATGTTACTGCACTGTAATTTTATTAAATTACAGCTGTGTATGCATATGTATAGTTGTTTAAGATATGGGCTAGTCTACTGTAGCTGCACCACATCCTCCAAAATCTGTTTTAATTTAAGAATAATTCAAACGTGGAAGGATTTTATTGCCTTCATCAAATGGTTTCTTTGGTTTTAAGCTGCAAAATGTCAGCAGCTGCAGACGGACATGTGTTGACAAGGTGAGAATGTCCCACCTAATAGAAGAGTTTTCCTACCTACAGAGGTGGAGGACTCCAACGTGAGACTGACATTAACATAATTCAGAAATTAACATCTTTACAGATCCAGTCTGGTCCTTGTCTCGCTTTCGGTACATTCGGCACATGCTCTGCCTAAACATCACAAGTTTCCTTGAAAACATTTTTGTCATTGCAGTTTAATTACATGTGAACATCTCAGGAGATGGAACAAGTATGAAATAGTATTTTAACTGAGACCCATATGTGAAACCCAGTGTATTAGATTAGAATTATTTACTTAATGCAGTAGCTTTATGAAAAGAAACATGACAATTCTCAATCACACTACATGTTGCGACACCTGGTGGCAGGTTGGAGCTTGGTTCAGGGTTAGAAATACTTCATTACTGATGCAACATCAACATCAGGGCACCACATGCATACTGCAATGAAAAACACTGAAACTTTAAATGCTACATCTGGAGTCAAATATTGTGACATCTGCTGGCCAAATGCTTGATAGTGAAAGAAATCAGAGACCAATAAGACTCAGTCAGAGTAAAAGCTGTCTTTACAGTGCTATTAGTGTTATTTTCTCAATAAAAGATGTACCATGAGATCAATTTTAAACAGGTCTTGCTACTCTGAACAAGTCGAATGAGGAATATGTCTGATTTATAAAGGAACAGGTGACACGAAGCATACAAAAGGTCGTGCTGCTTACTTTTAAGATCAATACGTGTGCTTCAGGCGCAATATCACTGTTTGGTATTGGACATTTGGATTCACAAGAAAGATTTATTTCATTAAGGACTTTGTGCTGACAGATGAACATTCTGTTATATTTACTGTGTTTGTGTTTACTATAACCTGTTGTTCCCACCACTGAGGCTCTCTGATACACAGAACATATACTGTAGAGCAGGGGTAGGGAATCCTGGTCCTAGAGAGCCGCAGCCCTGCCTGTTTTCCAAGTCTTCCTCCCTTTCCCACCGCTGATTACCTGGATCAGGTGTGTTCAGCCAACCACAAGCTTAAGTGCAGGGATAGTTGGAAAACAAGCAGGACTGCGGCTCTTTAGAACCAGGATTCCCTACCCCTGCTCTAGAGGATTCAAACATCGGGCGCTGCCATCTTTCTTATCTGGCCACTCCACCAATGTGTCCATACTCACCAGCCAATGTTTTACTCCTTCATTAAAATAATTTCTTGAAAACTTACCTGTTGGTCTGGCTAATTTGAGCCCAAACCGCACCCTCACTGTGGTGTTCGCATAAAGAGGAGCCATTTTGTAAGAAAACAGCAAAGACAACACCTGACTCTGATCCTACAGACTTTCTTCATAGCAGCATTAAAGTGTTTGTGTGGTCTAGTTTGTTTCCTCAGACTTCTCTATTGTTAAATCCTAAGAATCTGGAGTTAGGCACTGAATCTGACTTTCTATCATCTTTCATGATACAAAGAAGAGCCTCTAAAGAGTTAAATGTCATAATGCATGCTGGGAAGTCTACTAATATAATTAAAAACTTATTAATATATCTGACAACAAAACATACAGATATGTTATGTTAATGATATACAACATATTGGTTGATCCTATAAAATTCCCTTATGAGGGTTTAGAGCAGAGGTGTCCGTCCGGGTCCTCGAGGGCTTCTGTCCTGTTTGTTCTTCACCCATACAGCTTCTGAACACACCTGTTCCAGGTAATCAGGAGTGGGAAGGTCAGGACACAAAACAAACAGGACAATGGCTATTGACTAAACCACTGGTTCACATTTGTGCACTGCAAAGTGGCCATCAATAAAACAGCATTCCTCTGGGTCCACCTTTCTGATAACAAGAATGGACATATATTTAAAACATTTTGTGAACAAATGGGCTCATTTTAAACAGCTTTGTTTTGGGTGTATCCTCTGGGGAAAATGCTTTAAAATACTAATTCTGGCCAAACGGTGAAAGAAATCAGTATTCCACTCACAAATCATGGATATAACTAGAATATTTTTACACTTATACAGTAGATACAGGGGCTAAGGACGTTGATGGGCAATGAAGAGAATGCACGCCCACACATAGTTTCAGTTTCTGATAATTAGACTTCAGCTCAGGTTGTAGGAGGGGAGAGATGTGCTGAGAAATACTTGGACTCATTTGGAAAAAATGAAAACACCTGTGTAGGTGAACTTTGTCTGTGTGGGAGCTGAACTCAGTGTCTTCAGTTTGTGCTTTGTGCCTCAGTTTAGAGCTTAGCCTTTTTTATTTTCCATTAGCTCGGACTTAAAGCACAAGTGAAGATTTTCTGGAGAGGAGCAAACTCAGAGGTATCAGTGAAATGACTAGTATTTATGCAGGATTTTTCATTTTCACTTGTTCTGGGTTAAACTTGCAGTAAAAGTTATATATTTAGTTTCCAAACATTGCATATGTTTTATATTCATTGCGCATCAGGATTAAAAACAACACGACACAAAATGAAACCCTTCAGCAGTTGGTTGTCGTGAATCCTGTGCTTCATGATGGCACTCAGAGCATAAGTTGACTTTTTCTCAAAATCTCCAGCTGATCCAAGGCCAAAGCAGCAGACATGAGGCTTCCATCATAGCAGCATGACTTACTGATACATTTCTGTATTAGTGCCATCAACAGACTTTCCTCCAGAGCTGCTGTACTTTGTGAATCTGACAGCAGTGTGCTACTTCGTCAGAGGAGATTTCCTTGCCAAAGAACATAATCCCTTTCTGGCATGAACACCTCTGTGTGAGTACACTACCTCTATAACATGTGCTTGTATGTGCATAATCCATGAAGTAATCTGGACACGTGTGACTGCATGACTAGGTTACATGAGAAAACATGACCACGAGTCCTGCTAATGCCCCACACACACACACACACACGTTTACAAAATTAGCTTTTTTTTTTTTCTTTTTTGTCATGTATGTTTCTGGATCTACATAATCCATGTGTTGGATCACTCAATTTCATCCAAGTTCTTAAACACACTAAGGATTCAATGCTGCCACTAAGCCTCTGCAGAAGCTTTATTCTTAGTTTGTAGTTGGTTCCAACGTATGACTTTTATCAGCTTCCGTTCAGTGAAGCCCACTTGAGAAATGCTAAAGGAAGCAAAAAAAAAAAGTTGTCAGTGCTTCCAACTTTTTCAGGAATGTATCTGAACATAATCAGTGTCTTTACAACTGTTTTACTGTATCAAATATTTAAAAAAATCACTGCATGCAGACAAGAGGACAGAAGTAATGGAAACATAACAACTGCAAACATGACTGGATGATGACTTTTATGTAAATATATTCACCACTTATGAATGATTCCTTGTACATGAAAGTTGCCACTGTTATATTGTCATCACTTGGATAACACAGAGAAGCATCTCTTGGTACTATCTACCCTGACCAACCTGAACTTGGTGCCAGCTCAGGTTTGGTGCTACTGCTGGTTCATGGTTGAATTTAAAAGCCGTGTAAGAGCAGGTTTGTGTTTCCACGGACTTGAGAGCCACCAAAGAGCCATGTCATTATGCTACACCTCTGCCTTCATAGCACTGCTAACGCTCAGCACAACGATAACCACGACAATGTCTTTGTACGAGTGCTGCTACTGGGTTTCTAAGTCTAAACTCACATTCAAACACTCTTGGTCCAACATACACTCACTGGCCACTTTATTAGGTACACCTGTAAAATGCAATGCAATCCACTACAACAGCTCTGCTGTGAATTCAACTTTTACAAAGTTATAATTTCTCAGTTTTTAAGTTAGAACTGTCTGAAATATGATAATTCTTGTAAATGTTTACTATTGAAGCCATAGTGGGTGGTGGAATCATACTGGAGTCCATTATATTAAGAGAAGATCATAATGCTTTTTTCATTAAAAATGAATAAAGGGGCCATTAGAAACACCTGCATGTTGCTCTGACATGTTAATGTATCTTCAAATTAGGAAATTATTATTTTTAGACTATTTTGACGTTGAACTTTTTAAACATCTTTTTTTTTTTTCTAAATGCAAACTATAAAAAAAAAATTCACAAAACAGTCTTCATGTGCGCAGCTAAAATAATGAACACTTAAATGCACAGGATACATGCAGGCAATATTTTCCACAATGCCTCCAAGTTTAGTGACTTTAGCTGTGGCGACACTGCTGAACTGCTCTCACCTCCACAGCCTGCAGCGAGCTGGTACACTGACTGCACACTAGCAGCCCCACAGTTGTGAAATAAAGAGTGTAACACCAAATATAATCTTATTTTCTGACACGCAGCTCAGCAGTTTGGCAGTGTGCAAAGTCACAGCCAACCAGTGTCTGAGTGCGTTTGCTGCTGTTGCACCTCGCGGCTGTTCTGCCTGTGTGTCACAGTGAGTGCACGACGCTGGGGACAAGCATTTTGGCATTGAGTCACAGGGGGAACCCTCTCCTCGTTCTCCTCGAGACCACCCCTGTTGGAGGAAAGTCATCTGCCACCCAGTGCCCATTGATACCACCAGAGGCTGCGGCTCTGCAGTCCTATTTATAGTCCTATCCCATCAACAGCTTCTGCCACAGCCAATCTGCGTGACTGTGGCCCTGTGGTGGCAGATTTAGCGTGTTGTCCTGATGGGATTAGCAGTGGCATCACGTTTGGAATCCCTCGAAGCAGCCAGGCGGCCCTTTTGTTTCTTGTTTCCCCTCCATGTACGCTTGCGATCTGCTGAGAGTTGGCCATCTGCTCCCTACGTACTCATGGAGCGAGGCCCATTAATAACGAGCTAACTGTAGCTACACCGGGCGTAACAGCAGATGATGCTGTGGTACGTGTGACTGGCAGAAATGTGTTTGGACACACGTTTAGAGTTTCTGTAGGCTGTTTTACTGTCCAAAGTATAATTTCTTCTGTCTGATCGTTTTAGTGTCAGTAAGTAAACAGGACAAACGTTGATCTAATAGATCCTCGTGTCATTAATCAGCCTCATATTTGCCTCTGGTGTTTGTGAACAGCTCCTAGTGATGTGGTAAGAAGCGGGATCCCCCGAGTCCAAACAGTCTTATCAAAGTAGCTTTGATTAGCTCTGCTGTTTTACCACTTTCATCCATCATGACTCAACAAACGGCTTCATGACAGGCGACATGATGCACAGTCGGGCTGATGCACTCCTTCGCACACTATTTTTTTTGAAGACATCTGACTGATGAATCAGCTCCTAGTGTCCTTTATAACCTTCCCACTAACACCTGCCTTGATCTGCAGTCACGACTGCTTCATTTTCCTCAGTAGTGAAGCTTGTCATGTTTGTGTTTGTGCTGCCTGGTGGGAAACATTTCATTTTCTCATATGAATTATTTATGAATTAATTATTATTTTATATTTTCATGTTAGATTTGAACAACGTAGATAAAGTATTCAGACATGAAAATCATGATGATATAGGTTTAACTGTTTGATGTTTTACAAAAGGAGCTACACTAAAGGCTGCTGGTGGCTCATCATGAATTGTAATTCATTTAAAAAAAAGAAAATCTCAGGGCTGGATTTAAAAAAGTTTTTGCTCTTTCACCCTCTACAGTTCACAGTTTTGTTAAAAGACTCAAGGATTCTGGGTAAAACCACTGGTAAATGCATGTGGCATCGTCGCATGGGTCCTGTGCAGAAATGCAGTTCTTTGGGCCTGAGCCGATGTCAGATGGACCAAAAGATGTGGAATCATGTTCCATAATCAGATCAGATGTTTTCACTTGTTTTCTGGCGTCTGATTCTTTATTCTTAAGTCAAAATAACCATTTAGACACAATCTGTGATGGTATGACATGACAGACTTTCATATGTGTGACTGTATCACCGGCCTGGATGTATGTGCTGGGATCTTGGAGACATATGCTGCTGTCAGTGGACATTTCAGCAGGACAATGCCAGGCCTCATTCTGAATGAATGTTTTTTTTTTTTTTCTTTCGGTTTATCCCGTCGCCTCAGCAGAGCATGATCTGCTCGGATTTGAGGTTTTATGCCCAACGCCCTTCCTGATGTAACCCTCACCAATTTTAACCAAGGAGCCAGCATGGCTAAAATCCATTCTGTACTTCTCATTTGCAATGTCTGCTACTTATTTTTTTCATTTTTACAGTAGTTTATCTCGTGGTCATGGACACGACAGTGGAGCATGATCAGAACGTTCATTAGGCTCAGGTTTTATGCTGGATACCTTTTCTGACTGAAACCCTCCCTGATTTTGCAGGTTTGAGACCAGCGACCAGAGGACAGTGTCTTCTCCAGGCACATGTGGCACAAAGCATCCACCAACTCCTCCACTGCTGCCTCCAAGGCCTCATTCTGCATGTGCTTTGTACAAAAAGTTAACTCGCCGGGTTTGACGTAAATGAACTTGCTACTTTAACTTTTTCTACCAAAGCTAATTATAATCTTTGGTAGAAAAACGAATGAAATGAAATACGACCGTGCCTCCAGTTTTCAGCAGACCAATGCCATCTGTGATGAACTCGCTTTTCTGTTTCTCAGGGAACAAAGCTTAATGCACTGATCGTCTGATGATAATATACTGAACAGCTGATGCAGTTCCAATAAAGTGTGTTACAGTATCAGTCACTAACCCTTCAACCTTCAGTCTAGCCATGATTTTATACAAAGAAAGACCTTCAGTACTAAGAATAACACTGATTTGACAGTGCTACTTAGTAAATAATGCTTGATTGAAATACTTTTACTTATTACTTATACTTTTTTTCCAAGTTTGTGTGAAAAGATTTTTCTATGGTGGTTTTTGTGGCTCATTATACGGCAGAAAAACACACAGCCAGACGATCATCTCATGCTCTGTTTACATTAAATTATTTAGTGAGAACAATTAAACACAAAATGGGATCTGGTCTCCATATAAAAGCAACATAATATAAACAAATTAGCTGTTTGCATCAGCAAGCGTTGCTTTCAGCCCCTGGTGCAACATTTCCAATCATCCTCCAGAGTATCTCTCTCCTCGCAGGCTGAATTGGTTTTGTTGCATGGCAACGTCAGCTTATTGAACAGACAGTGGCGAAACACTGAGACTTATTGCTCCTGTGCTGATTTCATTGATATGACTCTCTGAGATAGATGGCTCTGCCCTGATCACAGCAGAGACGACGGCATCTGGGCTGAGCGACATCCTGAAGGGAGGGGGGGGTTGGAGCTGCAGGGTCTGGAGCCAGTTTGGTTTGATTCAGTGTTCATTTCTCAGTCTTCATGCCGACATAGATCTCAGTTTTTTATATCACTGAGCTTGATTTGCATTTTAATGGTGTGTGTCAAGGCTGCCGACGAAGCCCATCGGCTATTCTGTTACTATTAAAGCCTTTCAGTTAATTATGCAGACTGTTACGCATCACAAAGGGTGGGAGGGGCACCAGCCCTGCAATTAGAGGCTGAAGAGATTAGATCCTACATCATTATTAGAGTGCAGCGGGGCTTTTCATGGTGCAGATTCTACGCAAAAAAATTTGGCAGCATTATTTATTTTTTCATATTTAGAGATTAAGATTTCCACGGTTCAGCAATGAGGGGGGGTAGTTTTTAATTAACTTTGTATATGATTATGGTAGATTGTTTTTATGCAGATAACACTCCTCCCTCTGCAGCTCAGCTGGCCTGAGCTCACTCAGTGAAAGGTTTGGAAGCAGCAGTGTGGCTCGTGGAGGAACAAACCTCTAATCCGGTGAACTTTACCCAGTCAACACCTGAGATGGAAATGTTTCTGCTGAGTGTATGAATGTCCTGCAGTCACTTCATCAGTGAGGAACATCCAGATGTCAATGCTTTACAGCCATCGCTGTTTATACTTCTGGATTCAAAAATGCTTCTCAGTAATGGGTGTATGAAACATAGCTGTGGTGATATGCTACTGTTTGCTAATATATTCCAATTTCCAGCAGGTTCAAACTGTTCCAGTGTTAGTTATTGAAGGCAGGAGAACATATCTCAGCATGCACCATGATTTGAGTCAGAGCTACTAAATTACAAATTTAGTTGGACCAGATTTTCAAATTAAGAAGTTCAGCTGGGTCAGACAAGTTTTAAACCAACACAAATTAATGTAAATGTTAATTCACTGTTTTGAGTGATAATTAAACAGAATCACACTATAGGCAAAATATCCCTTCTGAAATAAATGATTACATCAGAAACATGTACCATCAAAAAACATTGATACAGACCAGATAGTTAAATTAACTGGTAAAATGAATGAATTGTTAAAGTACAATTTATCCACCTGACAGATGGAAAAAGGCCTTTTCTTTACAAGAACTCTTTTTTCCATTACTTTTTTGCATGAGTATTCCTTTAAGTGATATGTTTTTGGTCAACAATGACTGAAGAGAGGGAGCAGCACAGTAACATAATCAGGTTGTTATAACTAAATGGGAGAGAAATGAGGGAGGATTTTGGATAGGGAAGTGAAAAATGTGAGTCTCCCAGGAAAATCTGAATTGTTGAGAAAAATCTGCATCCACAACAGCCAATATGCTTCTTTCACAGTTTCACAGTCTGTTAGTCTTTTTCTTTTAACCAAGATCTGAGATGCATAATATGAAGCTGCACTTTTGCAGCCCTCCCCCAGAGCCCTCAGAAAGTTGTTGTCTCTCAGTAAGTGCCTCTGCAAGTTACTGCAACAAACTCGTTGCAAATTAAACATATTGGTTTGGATTTGGCAGTAAAATAAACAAGTATTTGTTAGTCCAGTCTTTAGATCATGCAGGGTTTGTACAGGAGAGTGAGCTTGCTAAGCTATGCCACCATCATCTGAAGCCATGGGCTGGGCCACTCGGGTCTGATGTAAGGGAACATTAAATTTAAAAGGAATAATATGTAGCGATCACTGAGTTAGAGATGTATCTGCATCTGTACATTTGGTGAGACACTGCTTTTCTCCCACTGCAGTGATTTCCATCTTCTGTGTATCTTAATGAATCTTAATCATCGTTTATCTTAATATATTTTTGTGGTAATTAAGATGAAGCGAGTTTGTTAAATGGAGTTTGATAAAGTTAGAGACTGGAAGGACTTGAAGCAGGGTTTCATATCAGATAAACATACAATCAGATTCAAAGCTTGAAGTAGTTCAATTCAATTTTATTTTGTTTATATAGCGTCAAATCTGAGTCATCTCAAGTCACTTCACATATTAAGGTCAGATCATTACAAAGAGAGAAACCCGAAAAATCCCCAGTGAGCAGCATCGGGCTGCAGTGGAGAGGAAAAACTCCCTTTAACAGAAGAAACCTCCAGCAGAACCAGGCTCAGGGTGGGTGGCCATCTGCCTTGACTGGTTGGGTTGAGTGGAAAGTGTAGAGATAAAAGAAGAGGAGACAAGAGAAAAGAACAGCAGAACATTTACAATGTACAGACTCATAATCATCAGTGTAGCAGCTGCTTCCTGCTAGGACCTGGGCTATTTAACCATCACCGTATTCAATGACAAGTCAGTATTTTCACCTTGTCCCATCATGAATTTTTGAACTGACCAGGCCTTCTGGCAGCCTCTGGACTTCATCTAGGAGTGATGTGAGCCTTGAGGCTGGTTCTGCAGTTGATCAGGTCCTCAGGCTGGCTCTATAGCTCTTCCTAGTGTGGAAGCTGAGCCTGTCCTTGGGCTCTGCAGTGGGCATGCTCAGTATTCAGCTCAGAGTCCACAGTGGAAGGCCGGGAAAAGAAATACAACTCTACTGTCACACTTGGCTGATATCCCTGTGCGCCACTACTCCCTCCCTGATTTCCTCCCTCCCTCCCTCCTCTCTCGTCCTCTCTGTATTGGACATAACTTAGATATCGAACCAAATGTGTCAGTGGGGGGGTTCAGTACGTGTGCAATGTGGACGAGTGAGAGAGGCGGCAGGAGATGAAAAGGATGTGTGAAATTGAGGAAAATGAAGATAAATAAACAGGAAAGCATGAGAGGGGGAATAACAGATGGAGGGAAATTAGGCCCTGCGTCAGAGTATAACCAGTTTTCCTATGAGCCGTAGCTTCTCTCAGCACGGACTCACATCAGTTGTGTTTTCTTGGGAAGGTAAAGCAGGAAATAAAGCTTTCAAACACCCCACCTTAATATAACAGACCTCTAAACTGAATCACTGAATCACCAGTGAAAGCTTTTAACATTTGTAACTCTAAACTGCAGGTATCCATTAAAGACTCATGGGGACTCATCATCACAGAGCAAAGTGAATTTCAGTCATTGTGGATGAACATTTTTTCGCTCCCTCACAGTCGTCATCTTAATTTGTCGTCTTCATTCTTCGCTCTTCATCATATTATTCTTTTCCCTGCTGCTATAATGACCCATATTCTCCCTCAGGGATCAACAAAGTTCACTTTCTCTGTGTTTACTGGAGCTTTTGAGTTATGTTGATAAGTGCTGAGTGCAGACAAGCACTGCTCCTGTCAACACTTAACACAGGGAGGAGACAGAGGTCTTATGTAGGTTGGATGAATAGCTACTGAAATCGATACATATCCCCAATTATTTTTAACTTGCTGTGTGCAACTGTCTTCCAAATTGTTGCAGACTGGAATTGAATACAAACGAAACAGATTTCCATATTCAAAGTGCACTTTTGCATTTTGTGCAACTCAGCAGTTGTATCCATTCAACAGTCCTGACAGCACAGAAATGAGAAGGCAAAACACAACTGGAAAAAAGTGAAGGAAATAAATGTTGATGTTGTTTCACTGCTGGTGTAGAAACACTGTGTGCACCTTTATTCTCTCATTGGTCATTGGTATCGATCAACAACCGCATCAGCCAATGCACCTACGATGTAGTGGGGACATTTTGTGCAACAGGACAGATAATATCTAATATCGCCTAATAATGGTGCTTGAAACACTGATTTACATTTTCAAATGATCTTAGAGCAGCAGATACAGAAACAGAGCAGCAACAAACATTTTTTGTTCTTGATCTCTCTCGTAGTCTCTCTAACTTGATTTTAACACGACGTTGGCCGGCAGCCGAGAAGTCTCCATAGAGACTGGCAGTGCTTAAATCTGCCACATTTCTTTACGTCCTTGCTGCAGCAAATTGACGAACGAGCCTCAGCAACAAACGAGGGCTTTCTGCCCATTTTTGAGCCCAGGCACTGCCTGCCTGCCCGACTCTCATGGGCTGATGATAGATTGCTCTCACTCTGCCTTTGTGGAAAATTGCTTTGTTTTGTTAACAGTCTGCCTCCGTTCCAGCCCAGACAGAGGAGATAGCACAAACCCCTTTCTTCACTTATCTGCTGAATATGTTTGAGAATTAAATTGAAATGAATTACACCTGAATACATGGAGGAGAAGATGGAGGGGATGCAGTTCAAAGCAGGGCTGGAGGAAATGTATCTGTATGTAACAAAGGTTCAAAGAAAATAAAATGCAAGCATCACAAATGAAGGTGAGATTGCATGTGTACTTTACTTTGTGTTTGTGAGGACTGAACATAAGGTTTAGGCTGAATAACAACAGAGACACTTTCAGACAGTTAGAGGACAGACTTAAAATGGAGCTTTTAGAAATTTGCAACTTTCTGGATAATTTTAGGGCGGCACGGTGGTGTAGTGGTTAGAACTGTTGTCTCCCAGCATGGGAGTTTGCATGTTCTCCCATGTTTGTGTGGGTTCTATCTGAGCACTCTGGCTTCCTCCCACAGTCCAAAGACATGCAGTCAGGTTAACAGGTGACTCTAAATTGTCCGTAGTGTCTTCGTCTATATGTGGCCCTGCAATGAACTGGTGACCTGTCCAGGGTGTACCCCACCTCTTGCCTGATGACATCTGGGATAGGCTCCAGCACACCTGCGACCCCTACGGGGACTGAGCGGTTCAGAAAACGGATGGATAATTTTAAATTCAATTATTTTAGAAATAGTCACTTTTTTGAATTGGAAGTTGGAGACAGTAATCAACTTTGTTCATTAGAGTAAAACTATGGGTGCTGTTCATTGACCAGTCACCCTGATCATCCTTATATGGACTGTCACTATACAACATCACCTTACTTCACACATAATAATGCTTCCCACCTCATCTCAAAATACTAATGGTATCTTTATTTATTAAAATATTCCATAACCTGCAAAGCAGACACTCCCTCCAAACTATGTTGTCCTAAAGCAGTTCTGTGGGCACCTGAACAGAAAACAGAAAATATTTTTGCCATATTTCAGACGTTTAGCTGTTCTCAACAACTTTCCTACTATTGCCTCTGGGTCTGGGAAACCACCAGATGCCACTTAACAACACAAAGTAAATGTAAGAAATACACTGACATCTTGTCATTCTACTCTACAAATGCATCGTAACATTACCTGTAGCAGTGCAGTTTTGTACATTGGCACCAAATGGCGACTGATGTAACATTTATTTACGCCAAAAACGCCAGAAAACAACCGTGCAAAGAGAGCGATTTATGCATAGCTTAAAGTCGTGTGTCTTTACTTCCTGTCCATCTCATCTGCTCTGTGCAATTTGATGGGATAGGACCATCGGATAGAGTGGAAGCAATCCACTCTGCTATCCAGTGGAAACGGGGGCTAGCCTTAAAAACGACTGCTTCCTTGACTTCACAAGACATTCCCCAGGTGACTGGTAACATTAACATCAATAGAAAGTTGTGTTATGTTCGACTAGAACTCTTGTGCATTGAAGTCATGTGTTTTGTTGTGCCATCTTCCATCCTGACTTTGTCTTGGCCAAATTTGAGGGTATAAATAGCTGGTGGCCATGTACTGCTCACTTCAGGCTCTAGACTTTGCCAAAAGGTAAAAAGTACATGTTGATAAATGTTTGTGGACAAACAGGACAGTCTCATTTAGGTCTGTGTGTTTCTGCGTCATTCCCGTTGACCATCTGTGTTCTTTCACATTTAATGTGCTTCAAAGTTTAGGTTTAGCATTTGAAATAGTGAAAGCAATATGTCAGTGAGACTTCTCACACACGTGCAAATGCATGTGGTGTTCGGATTATGTAACATCTCATTCATTTAACTGATCTCTACAATAGTCCCATTAACATCCACATATGCAGCTGATACTGGTGTTAGAACCACATTATGCAGGAACACACAAACACACACTCAAAGCTACAAGGGAGGAAAGTGATTTTAAATAAAAATCATCAGCCTTCATGCTTTAGCAAGGCTGTTCTTTACTCTAATGGGTGATAAGAAGCATTATTTGCACTGCATCATTCCACTGAACTGACAGAAGGTGAGAAGTGCAGACTCTAATATTTGGCATAGCTTTCTCTCAGGCTGCTAACATGGAATGTGTTTTTTAAGCAAAACCTCACATATCAAAGTGTTTTAAAGTTTATACATTTAATAAATAGAGTGGATTGTTTTTATGTGTGTTTTAAGTTTTTATCTTATGGCTGATTTAGTTTTCTTCTCATTAATATCTATACAGAGAAACATAACAAAATATTAAATCACATTTCTTTCTCAACTCCACTCTCATAACATAACAGACTTTAATGGTCTAGAATGATCTATTAATTTTGAAAACAGATTTAAAGTGGATTTGTTCTTTAAGCCTGACTCAAGGCCTGTACACAACCTTAAGTTTATTTGTATTTGCAGCGCAAAAGCTGCAGGAGTCTGACTCATTTCCTGTTTGTTGTGCTTTCAGGTCAGGAGTTAGGCGAAAGTCTACAAGTCATGTCCAGTTGTTCTGAAGAAAAAATGTCAAAGAAGTGAGCCACCAGTTTTCTGCCAAACCGAGGACCCACTCTCACTGATCTGGGGCCACACCCCTGTTTTTAGCACATCAGCACATTTCCAGTTTCTGATTGGCTCAAGTTTCAAACATAGTCTGGGCTTGTTTGTTGGAAGATGCTGAGAAAATTGCACCTTTTTTCTAATTTTTACATAAATGTAATCTAATCTGTAAGTTACTTTCTTAATGGAATTTTTTTCCCTCGGACTGCAGTAACATGGACTATTGACATCCACACTGCAGTCAATAGATTACATTTTCTCTCTGTTCATGTTCTTCATCTTGGTGAGTGGCTTTCTATGATCAAATACTGTAGCAGAAACTAATCAGAAACTGTTATATTTCACTGAACATTTGAAAATAGCAAAACACAGTATTTCACTGCTCCCAACTTCTATGAGGTTTTACAATGAAATGAAAGAATTAAAATCATTCTGGCTAATGGAATTTAATGAATAAAACAACTAATTTCAGTTGTGTATAACTTTCCTCCCAAAATGTTTGTGTGTGTGTGTTTCTTTAAGTAAAGAATATGTTTCTTTGTTCTACATAAGTGTGTGATTTACCTCCTTTCAGGGCACTGGGCCAACAGCCATTAGATGCCTTGTCCTGAGGAACTTCCAGTCATTCCTGGAAATTATACATTAATGTTCTTCAAGAGCAGCTCTGTGAGTAACTTTGTTTGACTGACTAATTATTATTTATGTTGTTTCTAACAATGTAGACAAATTACATTTGAACTAAAAAACTTTTTGTCTCTCACACTATGTAGGATCTTGATGATGTAAAGTCCTTGGACTGTGGGAAGCTTCTGCTATGAGGACAACAGAACCGCCAGTACAGCATTGACAAAATTGAACCCCTAAAGAATGTGGGTTCAGTTCATCAATCACTTTAAAACTATGCCACTTTCATTGTATTTGTAAAGAAATAGCTGATGTTACAAAAAAGAAAAGTATTGGGTATTTCAAAGTAAGTGTCTACAGAAAAAAGTAAGAATATAATGTAGTAAGTGGTGGCAAAAACCAGTTTGGTCATTTTGTGGAAAGCAATTCTTAAAGCAATTCTTACCGCTTAAAGTTTATTTTTTTAAAACTGATTTTACATCTAGTAGTTCACAGAGCATTATTATGTATGACATGTGGTGCTTCCTTGTGTGTTAGAAAAATGTACTGCATTGTATGGTGATTCAGAAAAGAAATGTAAATGATCCCAATTTTTTTATTACAAATGTTAAGTTTATTTAACTTATTTATTAGGTTTTTACTATTTTGATTTTAAATTTGCACTAATTACACACATGGTTTTCCCTTGTTGATTTCTTAAACTATTTATCTGCATTAGACTCAGCCTCTCCAAGGCAGAACGTCTGGTCTTTCCTTCTAGACTGTCAATACAACACAACATCAGCATCAACACTGGGTCTTCAGTATTGTTCTCACGAAGTCTGCTAAAAACCTGGGGGTCATCACTGACGACCAACCGAGCTTTACAGGCCACATCTCCTCTGTCTCTAGGGCAGATTTACTCTTTACAACATCAGAAAGATCAGACCATATCTTTCTGAATATACAACCCAATTGATTGTGCAGGCACTGGTCATATCCCGTATTGATTACTGCAATGCCCTGTTGATGGGATTACCGGCATGCACTATCAAACCCCTCCACATGATACAAACCGCAGCAGCACCTCTTATTTTTAATCAGAAAAAAAGTACACACATAACTTCAATGCTCAGGTCTCTGCACTGGCTTCTGCCAGCGACAAAACAAAAGATCCGCAGTGAATCGAGTCCTGTACTGACAATGGCTGAAAGGACACTCAGTTAGAAAGAAGCCATTAAAAAAGCCAGATTACAGTTTGCAAATGCAGACAGGGACAAACACCTTAATTTTTGGAGACATGTGCTTTGGTCTGATGAAACTAAAACTGAACTGTTTGGCCAAAATGACCATCGTTACATTTGGAGAATAAAGGAAGAAGCTTGGACACACCATCCCAACTGCGAAGTACAGGCCTTATGTTGTGGGAATGTTCTGCTGAAGGAGACTGGTGCACTTCACAAACTAGATGACAGCATGAGGAAACAACATTATGTAGAAATATTGAAGCAACATCTTAATATACCAGCCAAGAAGTTAAAGTTTGGGCACAAATGGGTCATCCAAAAGCACAATGACCCTACGCAAAACAGCTGATTAATTACAAAGTGTTTTGCAGTGGCCATCACTAAATCCTAATCTCAATCCTATAGAAAATAGAAAAAAGGCGTGTGTGTGAGCCAGTCCACCTTCAAACCTGACTCAGTTCCACCAGTTCTGTCAGGAGGAATGGGCTAAATTCCAGCAAACTACTGTGAGAAGCTTGTGGAAGGATACCCAAAACTTTTGACCCAAGTCATACAGTTTAAAGGCAATACTACCAAATATTAAGGAAATGTATGTAAACTTCTGACATTAAAGAAAGTAATAAAACAATTATCTCTCTTATTATTCTGGCATTTAGCAAATAGAAATAATTTCGATAATCCTAACTGAACTAAAACAGGAAATGTTTAGTCTGATTTAATGTTAGACAGTGAGAAAAGTAAAGTTATGTGTCTTTTATTACAGTGTGTGTAAACTTCTGCTTTTAACAAACTGCCTGTATGCCAGATCATCTTCTGGGGACTTTCCAGCCTGTTTAACTATTGACCCAACTATCTGGTACTGATTCTGCTTGCCTGCTTGCCTGAACCCCCTCAGACCTAAACTTTGATTCTGTTTTTCTGGCTGTTTGACTCTGGTTATTGACCAGTGGTTTCTTCCTGACCCGTGTAAGTTCTGAATCTCTTGTGACTTTCTAGTTTTGCTTCCTGCTTTGGAGGTAGCATGTTGAGGTGCGGCACTAGACCTGTTTGGAAGTAGAGGATCTAGACTGAGGTATTGCTGGATTGTGGGCTGTGAATTTTAGCTGCCTAGAAATTTCTGTGTGCTTGTGCAACAGACCATGTGGCAGACACGATCAATGAGCACCGCCATCTTGTCTACCTTCATCTAGCCTCAATCCAACTGCACCAGTCATCCAGTTCACTACCATGTGCTGAGATTTACTACCCACCTTAAGGCAATAAACAAATTTTCATATCAGTACTTACCTGCTACCTCCTAGCCTGTAGTGAATCTTCACCTGTCTATCCTTTGTGGATCCCCGTCAGGCTCCACCTAGTGAGCAGGAGGTCCACTAACAACTTCCTTCCTAGAGGTCCTGCATGCTCTAATCTCCACTACCCAGCCCAGCGGCTTTTCTTAGGCATAAAGTCTTTGCTTAGCTTTGGCGTCTAGCCTGTTTCTTAGGTCTTGCTAATCTTGAGTCTTACATGCATGCACACCATTCTTTACTTCCTATACACAGAATCTGTGAAAGGGTACATTTGACTTGTTGTTTCCATGACTAGACTAACTGATTCTAATTTATTTTTCCTCTATAGAGATATTAAAAGTAGGAAATTAAGCATTTTTCTCTTTCACAAGGATGCATGAGGCTGAGAAGTGAACAACATGGAGCATTGAAGATTTTGGTAAAATTACTTTCATCCCTTTCCTTCTCTCCTATAGAGGCCACAGATTTGTAAAATCAAGCTGCAATGACACTGGTCTGGTGGCACATGGTTGTGATCATTTCATGGTCATTGAAACATTGAGTTACTCCCCAGTGTCCTGTGTGTATGTGTGGATGTAGGTATTATCATCCTGATAGAGACCCCACCCATCCACACAGAAAACTTTCATCATAGGATAAAGGTGATCGCTGGTATTGATTTGCAGTGACCCCTCTCTCTAAGTGGAAAAGTGCAACAAAACATGCCGGCAAAATGCAGCATAACAGAACCACTGAATCCCGTCACTGTAGAGGTAAAACATTCAGATCTTTTCATTTATCACCCACCTGACAGATGCCTGAACGGGTGAGCTCAACTGATGACCCAAAGAAGTGAAATTACTTTTTTTAAGGTGTAACAGTCCAAACAAAACTGTTTGGTTTTGAAGATTCAGTTTCTCCCTCTTCCTCTGTGTGTGTGTGTTTGTGTGTGTGTGTGTGTGTGTGTGTGTGTGTGTGTGTGTGCGCGCAAAGCTACAACAATGATCAGTAAGGAAGAGTGTGCTACTACGCTGAATCTCCACAGTTAGATGGAGCCTCAGTGATTTGTGTCTCAGTGGACAACATACGGTGCTACAATGCACCACATTGATATTTGGTCTTCAGCACAGTTTGCAGCACAGAAACAATCGATACAACAAACAGCAATAACTAAAGCAACCAACACAATCTCGTACACAAACAGCAAGATGCATAAAAATAGATCACATAAATTACAACAGACCTAGAAGAAAACTGCCCAGGAAAATAAACAACAATGAAGTCGATTCAGAGAAAAATCACTTTTTAGAATAATTAGTATCACTGCAGAAGCTCTTTTAATTCTTTAACACTGCGATGTATGGAAAACTGATTACAAAACCACTGAAGCAAGATATGTTCAATCAAATACTGTAGGACATCATTTTTCTGTTTATGTAGTCATTAAATAATCAAAAATGGCTGATAATAGCTAAATGACAATAAAACATGAAAACGTTAGCATGAATAAGGTGTTATGCAACCAAAGATATACACTGAGCTTAAAGTTTAAATTGACAGTATAGAATATACTATAAACACAGAAATAACACTGAATAAATAGATATAACAGACCTTTAAATTTCCATGTTGCACATACAGTGAACATATTTACCTGAATATAAAACCTCATATAAAAAGATGCCACTGGAACCTCAGACTATTTGTGATTGAGCTTTTTGACCAAGGAACATCAGGCAAATGTATTTTTATCACGGCAGGAAATGGCCAACGTCCTGACACCCAGCTGAGCGAGTTTCAAACAAGGTCAACACACATGTATCTCCACACACACACTGAGTCCAGCCTGACACAAATCACTGAGGTGCCATTTAGAAATTGCATTCCACACACACTAAGCTCAGGTGTGCTTTTCCCAGGTCACCAGTCACTCAGCATGAGGTGAATGCACTCTTCATCCAGTTTTTCTACAAGTATGGATCCATCCATCAACCCCTAACCCCGAAACAGCCGTCCATCCATCAACCTGTCATCCAAACATCTGACCCTCCATCAGCCACCCATCACTGCACTCACACTAAAGGGAAAACGAATCATTGCAGCTTATACAAAGTGCAGCAGATGGAGCTTTAAAGCACACGTATGAATGAACTGATGAATGCCATAAAATAATGCAGTCTGCCTGACTAACTCATATTTTCTGTATCCAGACACATGCTTGTATTCATAATACAAACCAAGTGTGTACACAGACATATTCTATATTTGCCCACCACATAACATGACTACTCTGTGAGGCAGCAACAGCTCCTGTGTTTGTTGCATTTTATTGAACAACACGTAAAATTAAAAAGAAAGAAGGAACAGTATGTGTGGCCGCTTCACAAGAACAGCGTCAAGGACGTTGAAATGAACCTCTGCATACCTATGAAGAATGAAACCAGAGTCTGCTAATGTTCACTCTGGACTTGTATTTTTTTTCTATACTTCTTTACATCTCTGCTCGAAAAAGATTGAACTGAAATAAATTTACCTGTAGAAAAAATACAAGCTGCTTCTTTCACAAATCATCTCCCCATGTGACACATTTGTGTGCAAGTTCATTTGTTTATCGCACTGACAATTAATCAGGAAAAACTTAATTTTAATTGAATTCAAACTGAATCAAGTTTTAACCTAAACACTGTGTTTTCTGCAGTTATTTCCCCAGACAGCATATTGAATTATTCTGAAGGTGAAAAAGGAAAACTGATTTAACTGAGTTTTTTTTTATCTGTTATCTACCAATGAATGGGAATTAAATAAGGACGAAAAATAAAATAAAGCAAAAGTCAGATTATGTTGATGGTTGTGTTAGACATCATGTCTTTGCTTCTCTTATCTACTTATTGTAAAATTACCTGTTCATATTGCTTAATATCTATTCAGAGCGCCACATTACAGTGTTTACAGTGTTGTGCATGAAAGAGCTCCTGTACTTAAACCATTCATCCAATCAGCCAACATGCATCTGTTTGTTTAGGTCACTTCATTTTCTAATGTCCAGGCTCCTGGAAACAAGATTAAAAATGTTTAGACTGTCTCTTATGTGGTGATCTAATTGTCTAATTGTTCCACATTGTTGATTCACTGGCAATAAGCTTTAAAGTGGGTCTTCACGCAGCAGGAAGCTGTCAGTCCTGCATGTGAGGAGCTTTAATTGTGCTAAAATGTGAGAATGTTCAGTAGAGACATGTGTTTAGTCCACAGGGAAGTTTTTAGGTGATGTAACAACAACCTCAGGCAGCCGTGTTGTGGGTCATCCACTGTTGGGTAACATCGGATTGTTTCATCTTAGCAGAACACAAACAGAAATAGTCTGCTTCCTGTATCTAGTAAACACATAAT
>OMLM01012344.1:51299-63641 GCA_900302695.1 Helostoma temminkii
TAATAACAAAAGGTTAAATACAACAACGCACAAACACTGAAACACATTAAGTTGTGCCTGTGAGCGACTCAGTCCAATGAGCTCATTTAGCAAAACCACAATCATTTACCACAATCTAAAAACAAAAGATAAATACTGAGACAAAATATGACTTAGAAAACCAACACATTAAGACTGAGAATTGGATTGTTCATGGTGGTATGAAGCGTCTGGGGATCTTAACAGTTCATGAGGATCATGAATGTCTGCACCAAATTCCAAAACCATGGTGGAGCCAAAGTAAACGCCTCAGATGACCAAAGTTTGTAAGAATCATTACCAAAGAGCTGCTAGTGTGGCTGAAATCTGTAGGTATGTTCACATTTTACCAATAATTCAGAGACTGTGACTTTACAGATAATTTGTAACAGCAGCAATGACCAATGTGTAGGTATCACTGTCTGATGAAGTCTAGCGGCTGCAGTGAACATTTCATGGCCACCAACTACTGATAACGTCAAACAAAGGAGGCTGGGGCAGAGGGATGGATCAACAGGACGAGAGTTTGAGTAAAGAACATCTACGATGTTCATTTAGTGCCTAAACCTAACCCAGATGTCTTTATGTCTAATCCCAACTAAACGGCTTTGTTTACACAGTTGCTGTCTGGTGTTTTTGACTGTTATAATATAAATAAGTCTTATACATTGGCGCCTGTTGGAGCACTCCAGCAGGTGGCAGTGTGTTAATAGGTTTCAGTATGGTGTGCACATATTCACAGGATGCGTGTATATTAGGAATATTGTGCAGAATGTCATTGTTTCTATTCCTTAACCTTAAGAATTAATTCTACATTTACAGGTTCATAACTAGCCACACGGTGTGTCTGTAGTTGTTTAGTATGTGAATCATGTCAGCACAAGGCAGCAGTGTAGTAGAATTCAGAACGGTGTCCTCTACAGTTTGGGAGATATATAACTGAAAACATAACTCTTTCCTTTAGCCCCATTTACAAAAAGCTTCAGAAGCACCAAAGGAACACAGGGAAAAAAGATGGTACTTGTACTACGTAGGATTCTGTTTAGACAGATGTGTACTGTTCTGTATTATTTGAAGCATTTTATTCTGGACCTGCTCTTCATGATGTTTTATCACTCTAGCACTTACAGTTTTTGAGAAAATGTAGTTTTTGTGGTCATTATTCTTTTGTCATTATATTAACACAACAGTTTAAAAAGTTCATTTAACTATTATGGAGTCCATGAAAAGTTCTTAAAATATTAATTATAAAAATTTCAATACTAAGTACACTCTTTGTTTGTTAAAGGAAGTTATAGGAACAAATTAAAAACACATATCACAGTGGAGATTGAACCCAGGATTTTCTGTTGTGTGTCATAAAGAAATGATCTTACCATCAATAAGAACTGCAAATTAAACGTGGAAGAGATTCGGGAAAGATTATCATTAGGTACATGATACTTAAACTCAAAAGGGTTTTGTAGTTTTGTATTATGTACTTGTTTGTATGCACATCGTCTTCACATTGAAGTGAAGATGGGGGCAGCTGGTCAGTACAGACTTTCAGGCAGACAGGTGAGGCTCCGTCTGTTCCTGGCGTAGATAATCGGAAAAAGAGTAAGAGAGATACTAACATACAAGCAAACAAACTGAGGCAGCCATCCGCACCGCCATCTTGAATAGAATAGAGAATAGAACAACAGTAACAAGCTTTGGTCCTGTAAAACCACTGTCTTGTTTGTTTCAGTACTGTTTATGTTTTATCTAGATACAAATGCAGGTGTTTAACAAGGATAGTATGTGGCAGGACTGAAGCCCTCGAGGAGAATGGTTTCCATTAATGTTGTAGAATGTGCAATTGTCAAAGAATGCGTATGAAGTTTCTGTGTGTGTGTGTGTGTGTGTGTGTGTGTGTGTGTGTGTGTGTGTGTGTGTGTGGTTCCTGACCCCAAAATCTGAGGGATGACCTCCACCACCATCTGTGTACCTGTGGCACCGTGCCACTCTGCTACCACCGATCCATCCGTTGATCCATGTATCTTTGTGTTGAATTCTGCATTAATATTTTTCACATTCATTTTGACACCATATTTGTTTTTTGTCTGATCTGCCAATAAATGTGACTTCAGGCTACAACACATTTGCTGTGTGTGTGGGCTGGTGTTTGCCAGCAGGCTCAAAATGAAAACAACCTTGTTAGTTTAAGCCAACACATGCTTTATATCAGACTTTGTTGTGTCAGTCCTAAGCATACAGAAGTACTGTCTCCTTATCCAAGACTCCTGACTTTAAAACAACCATGTCTTATAAAATATCCACATATTGAAATATCCAGAATATCTGATTTCGCAGTATGACATCCGGCTTTGGGACTGTGGTGTTACTGAACTGTTTGGCTTTGTATAGACACCTACAGCACTTAGTTAAGGTTAGACAAAGATTTAGTTTAAATCAGAAAAAAGTAACTTCACACACATGTTTATGAAATTAAACCAAACCATCTTTCTCTAACCTTTACTAAAGTGCTTTTGTTTTCTAAATCTAACTACACATGGGGCTAATGTTGGTGGGGTTGTAGGTTTAACAGGAAGCCAGTGGAGGGAAGCTAATGTAGGAGAAATATGATTTATCTTATTAACTTCAGCATTTTGGATTAACTGGAGGCTTAACTGGAGGACAAACAGGTTTTTCTTTTTTCTTCTTGGTTTTTGTTTGTTTTGGGGGAGTCTCCGTTCCACCGTCTTCAGCAGGTGAAATACATGTTCTGTTAAGTTAAGTCTGTTGATCGATTCAACAGTTTCATTTTGGATCATTCTGTCTGTCTTGCTGCATTATTAAACTCCTTCCAATTAGTTCTGAAGTAAATTAGCAGACAAATGTTTCTGCAAACCTCTGCACTCATCCTGCTGCTACTATTATATCATCAATAAAGATTAGTCAGCCTCTGCAGCAGCCATGACACGGCAGTTTAGCTGTTTTCAGACATGCACTCTGAGTTAGAGAGAGTATGAGAGAAGTTGGATGTGTATGTGTATAAGCTCCCTAGAACATCTGTATAATCTCTGATTCAGCCATGTGTGAACAGAGGAAAGACAAAACAGTCTCCTGTTGGCAGCTACATGTGTGGAAGAGCCTCTCTGGAAAATGTGCAGTTCATGTCCGGAGTTCATGTAAGAAAACGTCTGACTACTATAGGTCTCCCCTCAACATACTGTGGTAGAATATATACTGTATGTCAAATCAAAATGGCCCCACAGTTATGAGAAATGTGAATCTCCTGCCAGTGTTGCCTTAAGCATAACCTCAAGCTTTTACAGAACTCAATCAGCTTGATGGAACAAGCCCTGTGAGTGGCACTGACTTTTATCAGTGCAGACAGTGCAGCTTATAATAAGTGAAATATATACAGTCATCAGCTGGATGCACACTGAGAGGCTGACATGTTATAACTGGCTCCCCTGGTGCTGGAAGAATTTTTATTACACACACATGTTTAATGACATAAATCAGTGATGACCGAGTATGTGTAGCATTTTGTACAGTATATTTCATGTGTGTTTATCTATATGCATGTCTGCACATATGTATTGAGAGGATGGTTCACGCAATTAATGCAAGCAAAGATCGCTCTTTGGGTCTGAATGTTGGGCTTGAATTGGGACATCTTAACTTCTGTACTTTATTTCCATCAACGCTACAAATATTCCCACATTTTTAAAAAAAGTGTTCGAATTTTTGTGTAACTGTTGAAGCAAGTTGTCAAATCCAGTTTGTTGAACCAAGAGGTGTTGAAGAGCTTATGTTACGCTTTCCGTGTTCTGAAGTTAGATATACAGTTAAAACCAGAAGTTTACACACGCTGTATTAAAAGACACTACTTTTCTTTTCTCAGTGTCTGAGACATTAAATCAGACTAAATGTTTCCTGTTTTAGTTCAGTCAGGATTAACAAAACTATTTCTATTTGCTAAATGGCAGAATAATGACAGAAATTTTATTACTTTTTTTAAGTCAGAATTTTACATACATTTCTGTAGTATTTGGTATCATTGCCTTTAAACTGTATGACTTGGGTCAAATGTTTCTCACAGTAGTTTGCTGGAAGTTTGGCTTATTCCTCCTGACAGAACTGGTGGAACAGAGTCAGATTTGTAGGCCGCCTTGCTCACACACGTCTTTTCAGCTCTGCCCACAAATTATCTAAAGGATTGAGATCAGGCTTTGTGATGGCCACTCCAAAACATTGTCACTGTGGATAATGACACTCTCTCACCAGCTTCAGCAGCATCTCTACAAGGGCTTTTGCTTTTATTCTGGGGTTGATACACACATTTCACACCAAAGTATGTTCATCTCTCTTTCTCCTTCCTGAGCGGTATGATAGCTGGACATGGGCTTTACACTTACATGTAATTGTTTGAACAGATAAATGTAACCCCTTCAGGCATCTGGAAATTGTACCCAAGGATAAACCCCACTTGTGGAGGTTCACAGTTCCCTTCATGATATCTTGGATGATTTCTTTTGACTTTCCCATGATGTCACACAATGAAGGAGTGTGTTTGATGTGTGCCTCCAGTTCAACTCAAATGTTGTCGATTCACCTATCAGAAGCCTCCAAAGCCATGACATCATCATATAGGCTTTTCCAAAATGTTTAAAAGCATAGTAATATTAGTGTATGTTAATGTCTGACCTTAAAGGAAGTAATAAAAAATCTCTAAAGGAATTCCTCTCTCATTAATCTGACATTTAGCACATATAAATAATTGTGGTTATACTTACAGACCTAAGACAGGAAAGGTTCAGTCAGACAGTGAGAAAAATGGTTGTCTTTTTATACCGTGTATATAAACTTCAAGTTTCAACTGTGCATTTGTCAAGATGGGTGCTCATGTTACATAGTTAGAATCTCGAAGCTTGAGGTGAACATGTATTTGCATGCTGGCTGGGAGTGAACCCAGGTTTCAGTCTGGCAAATGTGCTTAATGTCAAGTGTGGAAATCATAACTAGCCAACAGTTTTAAGCTCCTAAACCATCCAATGCTGCTCTGCCAATGCTAGTTCAACTGTTCATGCAGAGGTTGTTTTTGGCTGTGAAGGAAAATTAACTTTACTTTCCCCAAAGATAAAACTATAAAACAAAACCATAAAACAACACTGCTTATACTTATACAGGGCAGCAACAATCTTTGGGGAATATTTTTATCCTTTTGATGGACAACTGTCACAACCTGCTCCAAAATGCAGCAGGATTTTCGGGGAGGTTTCTGCAGAAAAATGTTGCTGTTCCAACTGGGCACAGTTTGGACCACAGGAAGACTTCCACAAGACGGCCAATCAGAATAAAGTAGGATGGGATGAGGTGGGCCCTTAAAGACACAGGAGCAATCTTAAGGCCAGAAGAGCTGTAGCATAAAGATGCATTATAACATGTATTTGCACTTTTTTCTTGAAAGTCATATAATTTAGCATCAATAGAGCACCAGAATAAAACATTAATCTAAATTAAGTATAATTTGGTCACTTTAAGTCTGTCCACAGTGATATGATGTGGCTCTGTGTGGATGCATATGTGCACCTGTGCTATGCATTTGTGTGTGTTAAAAATAAAGACTATCCTGGGAAATCACAAATGTTAAAGAGACAAACAGAGGTGAATGAAATATATATTATGTGTGTGTCTGTGTGAGTATCAGAGTGACGATAGCATTTGACAGTTCAGCCCCATGGTGTTTGAATATAATGGCCTGTGTCACTGGCTGCTGGCTCAGTATCTCACCTTTTGCTCACATACATACCAATGGGTGGCCATTCTTATTCATGGCCTGTGCAAACTGACTGAGTCAAGGGCAAACATCCTTATGCAGTGGAGGGAAAAAGTATTAATCAAAAAATAAAAAAGCAAGGAGACTCTGGTTACAGCTGGGTGCATTTAATGAGTATTTATGCCATCTAATGGAAGGCAGAATGTGAAATGAATGTAGACAAGTTTGTAGGAAGGCAGCAAACTTAACAGCTTGCATAAACATAGAGCTGGTCTAACACTAACTCTAACCAGCGGTGGCCTTAAGGACGAGTGGAAAACCTTACAGTGTAGGGTTGCAAGTTAAAAGTGCAAATCGCTGGAAACCTGAAATTTATGATAGCAGGGATTTCTTGGATTTAAGTACCAAATCAATATGTTTATCTTGAAGATTGACTAAAGAATGATGAAATCCGACCCTAATAAATCTTTGAACAAGTGGCAGAGGGGGGACGAGCGTCTCCAGTCTTTGTGGATATGGACTGGCAAGCTAGGAATGACTGCTGTCACAAACCAGCTGGGGGTTATAGTTAAAGAAAGTGTTATTTTCAATTTAAACATTTAAATTGAGAATAGTGAAAACTTACTCACGAGAAGATGAATATGAAGTACCATGATAGTAACATATCATCCCAGTAGATCACTTCACTCTCAGAGTGCAGGTCTATCAAGCTCCTCTCCTGTGGAACCAGCTCCCAGTTCAGGTTCGGGAAGCAGACACTAGGACTAGGCGTAAAACTTTCCATTTTGATAGAGCTTATAGTCAGAGCTGGTTCAGGTGACTCTGAACCATCTGTTAGTTATGCTACTACAGACATAGACTGCTGGTGGACCTCTTCTTCTCTCCATTTACTCATAACGCCATCATTGCATGTTATTAACTGTGTGTGCTCTCTCCTGTAGTTTCTCTCTCTCTCCCTCTCCTTTTTGCAGGTATCCTCATCCTTGGAGCTGTACGTTTCCAGAGTGCAGTTCTTGGCCCATCCAAGCTGCCCGAGTGTTTTGTTGTTGCCTCATATTTTCTTTCCTTTTCTTTCTTTCTTTCCACTCAGTTCAGCTGGTTGAAGCAGTCCTTGGTCTCCGCTTGTTCTTCACTCTTTGATTGCGTGTTTACACACTAAAAACTCATCTGGAGTTTTTTTCAATCTACTATACCAGTGTCACACATGCTATACCATGCTGTACCTACCTAAAATCAGTAGCTGCCATTCAGTTGGACAATTGGACAGCTGTCAGTACACAGATAAATGTGCCAAACGTTGGGTGGATATTGCAGTTGGATAATGTCTTAAACCAGTAATGTTCTCATTCTCCCTGTCCTGGTCAGCTCCCTGAAAACTCCACCATGACACAGAAAGTGCAGTATATAAAACTCAATAGAAGTAAAATCTAGGCATTACTACAACTTCTTTGGGTAATCTCATTCAATTCAGTCCCACACCATTACATTGTTTAGGTATGTTTTATATCTCCAGTTGAGAGAGTCTCTCTTAGCTTGTTGTTGAACACATCATACCTGTACGCTCTTTCTGAGAATGAATTACAGTAAATACACAGCATTATTGTGAACTCACTGGACCAAACAAGTTGAATAACTTTGGAAACTTCTTTGTAAAGATGCCTTGTAGGTTTTTGTGTGCTGCAGGTTGACAGCTGTAAGACAACTCGCCTGACATGCAGGTATCTCTAATGGGCTTTTGAAACTTTCTCCAACATTGGCACTTGAACTGTTTGACACTCCAGCAGACCATTATGTGAGTCTGAGAGTGTCTTTCTCAGCTGTCTGTTTCCTCTGTTTTCTGTCTCCTCGCCAACAGCTGCTAAACTTTATGAATGCTTTACTGCTACAGGAATCTCACATACATCTAAACTCAAAAAGGCTGCTCCCATTTATTATTTAGTCTGAGTTCCTAAATATATAATACAGTTTTTGTCTCATGCTTTGTTTGTTTTGCTGTTTGTTTTGTTGTTGTATTTTTGTTATATTTTGTAGAGGTGGTTTTATTTATTATTTATTTATATAATTATTTTACAGAAGAATTACTTGTGTGTGGGAGTTATCCAGCTATGGCTCTTTTCTGATGTTCATTTTTCATGTGAACTACTTTTTGTGCCTTGACATCTGTATTTTGGATGCCAGGCAAACACAATTTGTTCTTTTTTGTCTCTAATGAAGTTGTGTTTTATTCAGACTGTAAAGTTTGTAATTTCCCAGCTGTCTTGGAAGCACCACGCTGACGTGAGCTATTCCTCAGAGGGAATGATCGTTTATCACGAGCATCTTATTCTGGCTGAGAGGAGGCTGTAATATGAAACATCTGGATATGCAAATCACTAACTGCAGCTTTGACATTAAGTGAGGTAGTAGCGCGTACAAAACAAGCCATCCAGCCTCCGTGAACTAGGATTCTTTCACTTAATGCCTGTTGTGCCTGTTAAATAACATCCATAGGTCACAGTGTGTGTATTAGGGTGACAGTCATCAGCTGCTGTAAACACAGTCATGCACACCAAACCTGCCTGTGTGCACTAACATATATGCATCATATCATCCCTGTATTGTGAAAACCATTTAAACATTCATGAGTTGATCAGACACGTCTGTTTTCAGCTTCAGTGTTTACACCCTTGGCTGTGATCGTCCAAGTTGTGTTGGTGTTTCCTGAAGTGTCATTCACTCTGCATGTCAGTACAAAAACCAGCAGGAAGACCAAGGAACCCTGTAGACCTCTGTAACAATTTGTGGCAAAGCATCAGATAATGGAAATAAAACTGTGCAACTGTTCCAAGGAGGACATTGTGAAATGAAGGAATCTGGAACAACCAAGTTGTAGCTACAGTCGGCCAAACTGAGTAGCTGGACAATAAGGGCTGATGTTGTGTTTCTAATTTAGATTAGCCATATTATACTTACTTTAGGATTTATATTTTATTCTGCTATTTTCAAGTTAAAGTACAAATACTGTAGTATTTATAGTGTGTCTTCATGCAGCAGCTCCTCTGGCTTTGAGACTGAGACATCTTGTTTGAGCCACACTTTTTATTCCGATATAAAAATCGATCATCATAGTGTAAACTCTGAATAATGAAATCTAAATATTTCTAAGTAAACAAGACATAACACTTATTAAGAGAGGCAGGCTTTTCCAATCATGTCCGAAGGTGTTGAAGTCAGTGGAGAGAAACTCTAGCTCCAAAATCTGCAGCTGCGTTGGTCTCACGACATCATTGTTGCCTGCTTATGCATGACGTCAGAGCAAGTTGGGATCGAGTCGGACAGAAAACTAACCAGCATGTACTGTGAACTGATCACCAGTGAACGGATCTGTACAGAACTTGTTCATCTTGAACAAGCTGGTTCTAGCTTTCTGTTGGTAGCAGTTAGAGCCAGAAACCAGAATCCTAAAACTCAAGGTCAAAATCGATAAAGTATCTAATGTTTTAGGTTTATTTTTTAATATTTCTAACTTATTTCTTTACACCTAATAAGCAGAACACTTACACATAGATGCTGATACATATACATGCCAATACATTATGTACACTATCAGTCCTACACACTGGCAGCTGGCTGCCCACTAACTGTACAGCATCAACCACCAGCTGTCAGTCATAGCTGTAGACATTACCCGTCTTCTCCCAGACTTTCTGGCTGGCTGAAACAGGTGAGCCAGGGGAATAGAGAATATTTATATTATATTTTATATGACTGCAGCCAAGAGGATCTGTCATGATCCCCACCCCTGTTTCCTGTCATGACCATATTTGGTTAATTGCTCCCTCTGTCTGTGTTCTCTGCACTAATTACTAAACTGTTTCCACCTGTGTTAGATACTTTATAAGCTTAGTCCACAGAACAACCTCTGCCAGATCGTGCCACTTCATTCTGAAGACACATCGGACCTGGACCTGGACCTGGACCTGGACCTGGACCTGGACCTGGACCTGGACCTGGACCTGGACCTGGACCTGGACCTGGACCTGGACCTGGACCTGGACCTGGACCTGGACCTGGACCTGGACCTGGACCTATTTAGCTTGAAGTGCTCTCAACAATGAACAGTTGTTTCTGTTTTATTTCTCCTATTCTGGACATTTGAGCATGTAGCCAGAAGGAACCAGGAATGGTTTTGAGAAGTCTTGAAGTCTTATGATTCAACAATAAGAAAGAGACTGGGCAAAAATTGCATCCATGGGAGAGTTCCAAGGTGAAAGCCACTGCTGACCAAGAACACAAAGACTCATCTGACGTTTTCCAAAATAACACGTTAAACAGGCTGTTCATGCTTGAAAACGCTCCAGTGTGGCTGAATTAAAACAATTCTGAAGGACGAGTGGGCCAAAATTTCTCCAGTGATGTGAAAGACTCATTGGCAGTTATGGCAAACGTTTGACTGCAGCTGTTGACACAACAAGTTATTTGGTTTTGGGAGAAATTATTTTTTTCACATGGGACCAGTCTGGTTTGGTCAACTTTTTCCCTTAAAAGGTGAGATTGTCATACATTTTTTTTAAATGTTTTTATTCACATTATCTTTGTAATTTTAAAATTTACTTCATCAGAATCATTTAATTCTGACAAAAAAAACTTTTTCACATGTATACTGTGCACCATGTCTTTTCTTCCCAGACCAACTGCTCCCACCTGCCCTGCAGCATGCCCAGCCTCTCACTGTCACCTGATTCCCTCATGCACACCTGTTCCCTATTGCTTCATTAGCTTCATAGCACATATAATGGTTCACTTGCACTTGAACTCACCCAGATTGTCTGTTTTTCATCCAAGCTGTAGTATTCCAGCTTTTTCCATTCCTGGTTTGTTGATTTCCCCTATGTTTTGGAGCTCTTTGTTAATGTTCTGGTGCCCATTTCCACTGCCAGTGTGCTGACTTTGCCCCTCATCCTGCTTTTTCAGGTCCTTCCTTGGTGTCTCTGTTATGCTAAGTCATACACATAATCTGATCACTAGTGTGGTCATAGTTTCTGCTCACTGGGGAATTAATCTCAGAGAATTCTGTGACGTCCTAACCACAACACCACCAGCTGATAGGTCACTTACTGCACACAGGAATCTGTGCATTTATGGTTTCCAGAGGACAAATCTTAATTAGTAAAAATAAATTTGGTCATTTAGCCTTTTCCTCCAGTGCCACTATTGGATTAAAACCAATGGTTTTTATTATTTTGTTGTGCTTTCATTTTCTTCTCAGGATAACTTTTCTTGTCATTATATACATTACCTGTAGAAAATGTAATTAATATTGTCATCTTAAGGAAATGAATGAATCATAGCTGTAAAATCTTAATTACTTTGAGCAGAGAATGTTTATTCTGTTCTGATGCTTTGTAGATTATTTTAGTGCACTTTTAATCCCCCACAAAATGCCAACCAAACGCTGGGGATTTGAAAGTGCAATTTTAAAAGAAGTGTGGACGTCGTCTCATGAAGCCCTGAGGACATGCAGCTTCATCAAGTGTATACAAACGGCCTCAACCTCTAACTTAATGGGGAAAAAAAAGAAACACTACAAATGGGAGTTCTGACTTTTTGCAGCAGACGTCTGTGGTGTCTTCTTGACTCTTCCAGCGGCTGCAACAAGAAAAGTGCATTTCATCATTCCTGGAGAAAAACAAGCTGAAAAGAAACTATCCTTCTGTTTTACTTCATGACTCACATTGGCAGAGCAGCTGAGACAGAAGCAGCACAGCATTCAACAACAGCTGTCTAAATACAGAAACTCTAATAACCATGGAGCTGCCAATCAAAAAACATTGCTCCCTCTCCATCATCCTCTGCAACCCTGGACACATCGTCTGTCTGCTGTGTCAATCCAGCATTTTAATTAGTTGTTAAGTAAATCATTTTCTTTGTTTTTGTTTTTTTTCCATTCCAGTTTTTGATTAATACAAAACAGACAAATAATGGGGCAGTTGGAGCACTGATCTTAGTTTCTTCTTAGTGAGATAAGAAATATTTTACTGGTCCTTGTTCGGCTTTTATAAGTCAACAACACACAAAATACCTTTTTAGTATGTGTAAATTACTACATGTAGGACATGAGCCAGCTGCTGCACATCTCCCTCCCTGTGGGTCACAATAAAACCCATCACTCTACCTAGTCGCTGAAGAGTTTTCAGCTCTATATAGATGTTGGATTTCAAATGTCCCTGAGCATCATAAAAATCAAATCCATGTCCTTCTGAGCTTCCAGGAAGTCTTCTAACAGCCTGAGCTACTGATGAGACGCCTGCTCTTTGTTTCCTCTGGGCTTTGTCTGTTCCCTTTGGGTGTTGGACTTCAAAATTCACTGAGCCGCAAAAGGATCAAAACAAAAACTCAGTTCTTAAAGAGAGTTTTATTACAAGACCGAGTTATTTGGTCAGAGCCAGTTGTTCTTTTTTCTAAATTCACACAGTCCCAGCGCGTCCAGATAGCTTGATCGCTATGAAGCAACCTGCTACCAAGTCTTTTATTTCCTCGTCACACAGATCTCCGTCTGCATGAGCTATTTGATCAGTTGCTGGTTCTTCCAAGCA
>OMLM01012345.1:17010-27082 GCA_900302695.1 Helostoma temminkii
AGCCAATCAATCCTACTGAAGAGAGTAAAAACACACACACACACACACACACACACACACACACACACACACACACTTGATGAGAGAAATCAATCAGTGAAGAAGAGTCTGAGTCTGTCTCTCTCTCTCTCTCGCTGCCTCTCGCTCTCTGCTCTCTGTGATAAGTGGGTTAAGCTCCTCTGGGTTAATTAGACTGTTTCAGATGTGACTAATTTGCTGACTACTGGCACCACAATATGCTAAATACTTTGCAAGTGTGCATGTGTGTGTGGGCAGGGCAGGACATTGTTCATAACAGACACTTTGACATGTGTATATAAGATAGCACATTATTGAAAGTGTAAGCTTCACATTGTTAAATGTCACATGCATATGTCTTCATTTATCTTATTTCTGTTTGTTATTGTGTCCAAGCATTTTCTATTTTAACATCACGGAGAAGAACATTTTCACATTTTTTCATTTATTTTCATTGTCTGCTCACACACAGGTATTCACTGGGTACTGATGATGAACATATCGTGCTATTGCTTTAACCTCTTCTCTTACACTTCTTCTGTTTCTTACTTCACTATGATACAGTCTCATCCCATGAGAATTCCACATATCAGACATATCGAAGCAGCTTATTAGAGCAATATTCGCTTCCAAAATGCAGTATTTACAATGACACAATTCATGCACACACATCAGGTATTGAGTTGTTGTCACAGAAACTTTCTTTGTGGTGTCAAACTCTGCACATACATATTCTGACAACAAAAGGTCTTCAACCGCACAGTAAAGTATTATATATATTAGCAATATAATGTTAAATAAAAAATAATAAATCAAATGTGCATTGCAGGTAGTTTTATTTTCCCCAGGCCAATGGCAGTTTTTAGATGTAGCAGCACCTACTGTACAACTCTCAGAGCTTTAAATTGTGAAATTGATGGACATCAGTGGGCAGATCGCACAGTCCAACTTTTGTCTGGGACAACTCCAAATTACACACATAGAGCCTTTAACCATTCACTTAGCAACAGGGTAATAAAGCAAGTGAATGTGTGTTGGCATGTGTCATTCTGAAGACTTACACAGAGAAGACGGAGAGTCAGTCACACAGCAGTAGATTTAGTGTGACAGGGTCACTGCACCACTCAGGACATTAATATACACTAACAGAGAAGGTGGGGCTGGGCCACATCCCTTACAGACAGTAGCAGATTTCAGCTGATGTGGATTCACTTTATACCTAAAAACACAGAACTACCTGTAAATAATCCCAAACAGATGCAGTTTTTTCAGGGTCACTATTTTTTATAATAAATAGTGAGCTCGGGATATCAATAAGCATTTTTAAAAGAAAGCATACTGTATATGTTACATAGTATATTTACGTCTTCAGGGGGAACCAATGGGCTTGGAGCTGACACAGTCTGATGGTTGGGTTTTAACAAAACTGTCTCTAAAACTAGAGCCAAGCTACAACAACACTCATGTGACGCAGACACATGTTGCTCTTGTTAATTAATCATTGTTTTCGTCCTTGTGCTTTATATAACAAATTAGTTGAATAGGTTGAAATGAATGTATTTTATATTAATGCTTAGTGTATTTTTCTTTAAATTGCTGGATGCCCTTGGCTTCATAAAGGTAAGAGCAACATTTTTTCTATTTGACCTACAGAATCTCACTGACTGTATCACATCATTGCTGAACTTTCATTTATTCTGACCTGCTTATTGACTGACTGATGGGTTGATAAAGATGTTTAGTGATACAGTAGCAGAGCGCTTTGGCTGCTAATACTTGATTGGCTGATTTGTTGCTTGGTGCTTTTTTTGTCACCCTTCAACACTCACACCTACTGAGATGCTTCTGAGCAAGACTCAACCCCTAAATGCTACAGTATACAGATCACACTGGGAGGTTTTAGTTAATAACCTCCCACCTTAAGTGTGCATTAATCAGCTCACTCAAGATTTCAATATGATTTCATATTTATTTCCATATTAACATTTTAGCAACATTTTTTTGAGCCAACCAGAAGATGTGAAGTTTTTTTCAGTCGGGGCCTCTCATCTCTAAAACTCCATGGCTGACCACCACCTTAACTAAAACCATTGCGTGTATTCTTTGGTTTCCAATATGTTTTATCTTCTGTACTTGATTGTCACCTTTTTAGCATATTTTCATATTATTATTTGTTTAGGTTAAATATGATTTTATAACATTTAAGAAAATGTCATGTTCAATAGCACCACCAAAGGGGAAATACAGGTGTGACAGCAGCAGAGTCAAAATTGCATCAAAAGTCAACAACCAGAAAAAAAATTATACTTAGAAATCTTTTTAAATTATAACAACAACAACAATAAGAATTCTTTATGGTATTTTCTTAAAACAGATAAATGACTCTCAGCTGAGGCTAGAAGAGAACACTGGTGGAGACTACGGCACAAGAGAACACAGCCAGAGACAGATAGGGATAGTTGGAGATATACTTTGATAGTAATTAGTACTTGTCTTCAAAAGTCTAACTACTTATGGAATAACAGGTTGACTGGTATACAGTTCAACACTTGTTTGTGTTTAATTAAGAACTGCTGTGTGTGTGTGAGTGTGTGTGCGTGTATGTGTGAGAGAGAGAGAGAGAGAGAGAGAGAAAGAGAGAGAAAGAGAGCAAGAAAGAGGAAGAGCTCCCTTCAACATCATGTTAAACATAATAGGAAGTGACAGATTCACTGAAGGATAATGTGGTCAGTGCAGTGGCTCATATTACTCACAGACACGCATGCAGCATCATTTACAGCATGTGTGATCCATTTCCCAACAAATCAGTTCTTTGTATTGATTGGTTGTGTCTTTGTGTGTTCAAATAGGACTCCTGTGTTATCAGACTGCGGCTGCTGTTTGTGTGTGTGTGTGTGTGTGTGTGTGTGAGAGAGAGAGAGAGAGAGAGAGAGAGAGGGAAGAGTCAGTGACTGAGTGAGTGTGAGGCTGATTGCATGGGGACGCTGGACTTAATGACAGCTCATTGAAGCAGCCCGAGAGTCGTTTTTGTTGCTGTATTTTTGGCCGGCTGTGGCCAGTTGCTTACACTGATGACTGGCTCTAACGATGATAATAACATTTGCATTGTAAATGTGGCTCTTCAGCAAACAACAGCAGTACAGAAATCATTTGGATAATTAGTGTAGTTGCACTAATATGATGGTACATGATTGTTATTTAGCCTGCTGGGGTAAATAGACCAAATTATACAGCACACACTGGTTATCGGTTGATGTTACGCTGTTATCCACCTTGATTGATAATAATCAATATATACATTTAATACATTTAACAAGAATGGAAGCAAACAAACATGTATCACTATGTTTGTTCGGTGATACATATGAGTGAAGGTGATGTTTGCAAGAAAACTCAGCAGGGTTGTTTTTATTTTGAATTGCTCATCATCACTATTCTGTCCTGTCTTTTACAACAGCATGTTTCAAAATTAACACTTATTACACTTTTTGTATATTTTACCTAATTGTATTATTTTTTTATTACAGACAATTGCGCTCATCAATCTACACACTATTATCCATAATGAGAACATGAAAAAGATTTTTAATTTGTAAATTAATTCAAAATCAAAAACTGAAATCATTTACATAAATATTTAAACTCTTCGCTGTGGCAGTCCAAAAAGTGAAGTGCTGCCCGTAAACATTCATTTTTCTTGACACACATGTTGAACTTGACTGGAGTCCACCTGAGGCAGGTTTAGAAAAACACAGACCCATGTATAATTAAGTCCAATAAACTCTCTGCAGGCCTCCAGTGTAATATTTTGTGAACAGATATAAAACCATTTCTAAACTTCTGTGTTTTCCCAGAAGCACATTATTGAGAATGGAATGATTCTGGAGTCACTGGATAAGATAAGCACAAAGATACATACACTAGCTCTGGCAGACAGCAGGCACTGCTCATCATTTGGTTGGTATCACTGTGGTGAAGCATGGTGGTGGCAGGATCGTGCTATGGGCAGACAGCAGAAGAAGAAGAGACTTGGGAAGAAGGATGAGTGCAGCCAAATACATATCAAGAAAACTTGTCTGCGAGACCTGAGAGTGGTGTGACAGTTCAAAGCAAAAGCCAAAACATTAATGAAGTAGCTTCAACACGGTCCTTGACTGTCCTTAACCTTAAACACCATGGAACATCTGCAGAGAGACTTGACAATGACAGTCTTTGACAGACTTTGTACTTTAGATATCATAGAAGGAGGTGGGGAAATATGTCATCTGGTATAAGAGGCATGTGGTAGCTACAGTATCACTGCATGGGCTTTTGGAAATGCATAGGATTTTGCGCAGTGTTCAGCATTCATGCAGCACATCTGGATTATGTACAACTAGGCAATGAATTGATTGAAAAAAATAGACTCAAGCTTTTTATGACACCTCACTAAAATGTTAGTGACTCAAAACAGCTAAACTCTACTTTCAGACAACAGTAGCTAAATGTCTCCCTCTGGACTGTAAGTACATTAGTGGAGGTGTGTGTTCATTTAGTTTTACGAGCATTTGTGGCATTTAATGTGATATGTCAGCCAGTTTTGTGAGCATATTATTGCTTTTATCTTCATCTCATCCAGTCCATCTAACAGCTCTACTCCTCTGTCATTCTGCTAATGCTAATTGTATGCTGATCATCCATAGTCAGTATTGTCAGCGGTTAATGCTAGGTGAATTACATAATGAGACACGATTTGAATTACTCGGCAGTCACAATTGAATTACAGACAGTGAGTCTATTGAGCTCTTTTGCATACAAAGCCCCACATGTGAATATGAATGTGAACTGGAGAAATACACTATGCTGTTTGAATCATGTTCATTCAGCCTGCTCATTTTGAAAAGGTCTTCTGCAGGCTGCTCTTAGTGTGTGTGTGCAGCTGACACTTTACTGTAGGTGATGCTGGATTATACCATCATCCAGCTAGGTGTATGTGACGAGCAGTTGATTAGGTTGCTGTTCTTTTGAAGATGACTGCTTTAGTTTTTTTCTGGGTTTTATTTTCAGCGTCCTGGATTGTCAGTGTAATGTTTGGAAGCTGACTCCTAACGTATTCATAGAAGTGCATCCTTTGAGTCAGCCTATTTTACATTCTCATGTACAGTTTGCCAGTTTGGTGCCCTAGGCGAGATAATGATTTGTGCAATATAGTTTAATTTGTTCTCAAACTATAAAACCGTACAACAAAATGTGAAATTAAAGTTTCAGTGCAGCTTCCACAATATGCATTGAAAATGTGATATATTCAAACAACAGAAAACACTGCAATCTAATATAGAAATAGAATAAAAACAATATAAAAGTTCCACTTACAGGCCAGGATGAGTGATGTGCTCATAACTGATGTGAATAACTGTTATGAATATTGTTTAAGGATATTTCATGGAACTATACCAAAAATGTGTCTGGATTGACATTAGCAACATCACTGCACTGAAGTACAGTATGTTACTATTAATCTATGGTAAATGACGCCTGCAGTAAAATATCATTTACTCACCTGCCTCAGATTGCCTGTCACTGGCGGTAGTTGCTGTGCTGGATGTGGTGGTGCTGCTGCTTGTGATCTGACCTGCAGCTGGATTCCAACATACAGTACATCCATAATGTTAAACCACTGCAGTGCATTAACTGTTGTGTTGTTCTACTTCATGTACACTATTGTCTCACTGTAGGATTAAACTTGTATAATTTGACCAAGGCCTGCATTTAATTATTAAATTGTTATTAATTATTAAGTTGCTTAAATGCAACACACATTAGCAGTACTACTACTACTACCACTACTACTATTAATAATATTAATAACAATAATAACAATGATATACAATGATAATGATTGAGAACACAAATAATGGACTGAACTTACATGCTTCAGAGAGTGGAGTTGAACAAGAAAATAGCATTATTAACTAGCTTTGCTTTATTTCTATTTGCCTTTGTGCAAATGTGACACTTGAAGATACAATTTGGCTTTACTATTTAAAGCACTGGGTCAGTCAGGCTTTGATAGCATGGAAATGATCTCATTAAAACGATCAGTAAGGATCCATGTTGTTCTGCATTGCCCAAGGCTTGTTCACATTTTGACATTTTGGCTTGCTGCACCTTCCCGTCATAGAAGCCAACATAAACAACTAATTACAATCATAAACATATCACAGTTTGGTTATGTTGACACAACACAACTTGGTTATGTTTAGGTAGAAAGCACAGAAACTGACAACATCCATGGATGCCATTTTTTATGCCATTTTCTTGTTGTAGCGAGACAATTCACTGTTCACTGTTGAATCATTGCAAATTCATATTTTCATTAACACAAACTTTGAGGGATGATACAGATGTGTTCAAATGAAGCGTAAACTCATTTTGATGTTGCTAAATTAAAATCTTATTATGTTGAGTAAATGAACATGCTGAGATGTTTTCTTGTCATCTCAAGAAGAAAGAGCAAGACAACAGTATTAAGACAAGAATAACGTCAATGGCAAATCCCAGCTTTCATAAAGAAGCACTGTGTGATGAGGTTTGGTTAAGAAAAAAAATGTTGACTGGCTGATTTGTTGCAAAATTCCCGCTTGTGAGTTGTAAGGGAATCTAACCTGCTTCTTTTTTCATGTCATAATTGTTATGGACACTATGTGCTGAGCTGTTACAATACAGTACAATGTGCTGGTTGTACCGACCTGTTGACACAACAAGAGCCGTGTCTCTAGTGAAGCATTTAACAGCTAAAGACCTTTTTAGTTGGTGGAGATGAAAAACAGTGATGAGGTGAAAATTGGACGTGGATTTATCAGGTGGGCTTAGATACAGTTCCAATGATTGTTAGGATTATCATGGTGAAATCACTAGTTTAATAATAGTACATGTGCTAGTAGCTCTGAGGTACAAAACTAAATATTGGTGTGGTGAGTGCATTATTTTAATATTCAAAAAGGTCACATATGTGGATATGGATTCTGGTGATTTTAGAAATTTGAGCTTGCTTGGAGTTTTCCTGTCACAGAATCTGCAAGAACATTCTACACACATTCTCCACGAATGTTTAAAGCACTATATCCCAAATTATATGGTTTTGTTTCCAAGACAACTCTTTTTTTTAAAGCAGGATGGCTATGTGTGTTTGTGTGTGTGTGTGTGTTCCTGCTCCGACATGCATTATTTACAGCCTGCCTGCATTGCTTAGGAACCCTGCTATTTTCCGTGGGTGTTAAGCGTGCACAGAGAGCGCTGCTCAGCTCTGTTCATCACAGCCATTGCATAACGTTTCTAGTCCCCTGTGACTTCAGGGCTGTGGCTGCGCAGAGCTAACACTGCTGGCTCTCTGCTGCTACACAAATCCTCCTGATGTCTGACTCTGCTGATCCGTTGAAATGAGAGCATGCTGTATTTGTGCATATGTGTGCATGTGTGATGTTATTTAAAGCCATATTACAAAGCCACAAAGATTCTATTGAAAACTCACAACGGTGAGCGGTGAAGACCATTCAAAGTCTTAAGTAGGAGTTTGTCAGAAAACCTGTAAATGGTTGCTGCATCATGTTTTCTGACATTTCAACTTTAGTCTGGTTGAAGAATGTATTGTCAGAGGGGAACAAGGCAGACGTTCCACTCACCAGGTGGCACACAACTGGGATGCTTCTTCTGGGGCAAGCAGAACCTTCTAGAAAAGTCTCTCTTTGCTGGTGATGGGCAGGAACACAAGTGAAGTTAAGTGTAGGTGAGTAGAGTCTTGTGAAGAGAAGATAACGACGTAGACCAGCACCTTCCTCTGGGCTACACAAGAAGGCATTGCCGAACTAGGGAAAAAGCAGAGGGGGCAGTTAAACACAAAAAAGGCAGGGTTTTGGTTTAGTGAAAAGATATAATGAATGGGTGACGTAAGTAGATAAGGCCTAAGAGACAGGTGTGGCCTAATAGGTGAGTAAGAAAATGGCCAAGCAGACTACAGCTAACGCGGGTGACGGTGGAATATAGTGGACCAGTGCAGGTGAGCAAAGGAGACACACAGGGCAGGCATGGTGGGGTGAGAGCAGAGTTCAAAGTCTGCAAGCACAAACTCAGAGCCCACAAACAGGTCCATGGTTATACACTGCGGTCAGAATCCTCAAAAAGTCCTCAATCTAAAATCCCAACCCAGCGGGAGTTCTCAAGGTGCACACAATCTCCTCACTCCTCCACATTTTCCAATTTATATTTATTTCCAAATCCAATACAAAAACCCAGAAAGACACAGAGAACAAGACTTACAGGTCACCCAGTAGCAGGTAGGCAGTCAGATTAACAAGCATTCTGGCTAAAGGACTGAGAACAGGCAGGTTAAACTGGGGGCAGATGCACTTTATGAGTAGAGGAATGTGCTGCAAAGCAATCAGACAGGGATGTAAATACAAATACATACATGGCACAATTAAGCTCAAGTGACTTCCCACATACATAAGTCTACTGTACACAAAACAGCATATGATTTTCAGTGGTCCCTGTCTTTGATCATTGCATGTATGTACAGTATATTAGACCAATAATGGCACATGGTAGCTATCTGTGGATGTTTTCTTATATTTTATATGTCTGGACATGAAACTTAAAATTTAGGCCAGCATTCACACCTGGACTGATGTGGTATGGTGATAGGCACCATAGCTCTGGCTGCTGCTTCATAGAGGAAAGGTGCGTATCAAGTGTGTTTAAGCTGTTCTGTATTATAAATAATAATAATTTACCTGCTAACCACCATTGCATTTATGTGAGCACATAAGCTCAAGGTTGCAAGTGTGTGTGACAGACTCAGACAGGACAATAAAGTGTACTTTGTGTCAAACATAGACTCAGTTGTGCATTGGTCACCAACAGCAGGTTCTGTCCTACATATTCAGGACCAACTCTCATTCATAGTCTTAAGGCCAAGTCTCATCAAAGCCACCAGAGAGACAGGCATTGATGATGTCCCAACATGATCCCATAGCAGAAGAACCAGAAATATACATACATCAATTACATCAGCTGTGTCTCCCTTATCCCTGAAATGAAAAATCCGGAGACCCAAGGGTAAAGGAGACAGTACTCTAAAAGAGGACATTGAAAAAAAATGATTTTGAAATATGAACATGGTTGAAGGTAATCAGTAGATCACTCGTTGATCATAGGATGATTAATCATGTTGATAGTGTTCAATCAGTGATGGGAAATTATTTAAATGATTGTTTAAACTGCTCATGTGATGAAATGCTTGTCGGTAAGACTGAAGAAGCTGTGTCAGAGGTAATGGATAACAGAAAACACTGTGCCACACTGAGGGGGAACTATTTACAGTGGAGAAAAATATATATCTGTTATTAAAAGGAAGTAGAGTTGGGTCGAGCTGAGACATTACCATGCAGTGGAAACAATGCAATCAGGAAACATTAACCAGTGTGAGGTGTCAAGTCTAGAGGCGAGAGTGTATTTTCTCTGTGGCTCTATAAATATCTGTATCTTCATCTGCTTCGACACTCAGATTGTATTTAACATGAGATACTGATCAGATATTTATTATTTATTTGGAAAAAAGACCCATGACCCATGTAGGAGCAGGAGTCAAAAATAAACGTGAATAAAATTAAAGACAAATACAAAGGTCAGAGAATTTGTCAATGAAACTTGCTTAAATGACCTGTAGACATGAGCTTGCAGTTAAGAAGGCCACCATTAAAAACCACAGCCAGGACATTACACATGCAACAACACTCTGTGCTCCAGTCAGGGAATGTCCCTTGTTTGCTTGCAAGGGCTTCTGTGGAGAGAAAAGCCTGTTTTAGTAGATTATGGAAATTACTATATGGAAATGAACTCTGTGTGTGTGTGTGCGTGTGTGTGTGTGTGTGTGTGTGTGTGTGTGTGTGTGTGTGTGTGTGTGTGTGTGTGTGTGTGTGTGTGTGTGTGTGTGTGTGTGTGTGTGTGTGTGTGTGTGTGTGTGTGTGTGTGTGTGTGTGTGTGTGTTCTGCAGCAAGATTGTGTGTGTTGGCAACAC